>PQVD01002571.1:43246-53441 GCA_003012265.1 Setaria equina
AAAAAAAAAAAATTAAAAACCCGCAGAAAAATGAACAAAAAATTCCGAAATATAAGCAATCAAATCACCTACTTTATATATCAGCTAAATTTAAATATGGAAAAAATCATCGTTACCTTATTCAAATATTTTTTGAGTACCGTAAGACTTAATTAATCCTTGAATTAAGCCCTAAACAAAGAACGAAAGTGAGTATGAGAAGCAAAGAGCATGAGAGGGATAATATGCAAGAAATAGTCAAGAAATCAGCGAAGTAAAGTAAAATGATACCTTCAGCATGCAACATATATTCCAGCCATGTAACTGCTTCCGTATAATCTCTGATTCTTTCCCATGCTTCAACACCATGTGATATACAACTGGATGAAAAAAAGATGTAGAAGTTGATATCAACTGGATATTTCCAAAGTGAAATTTTCAATACTTTATAAGAGCAGAAAATTTCAGTAAACAGCAAAAAGCCTGGTTTCAGGCGAATTTCTTATAACAAGAAAAAAATTCCGTTGAAGGAATTGAAAGATTAACCTAGCATATACATGAAGATCGGTGAATCGGCGAAGATGATTTGGCAAATACTCATAAAACTGCCTATGATAAAAAGAAAAAACGTTATTATGCATTAATCAGTACTGACTTTCAAATCCAATTATTTTATAGATTCTACTAATTTTGCACAAAACATTAATGAATATTTAGATTAGATTTAACAAATAATTGCATTATTTGGCATCAACATTTTCGACTTTTTCATAAAAAAGAGAGGAAGAAAATGGGATATGTGCATAAGCTATAGTTGGTGATTAGCCACTCCATCAGCAACAACACGATGAAAAGTTTCGCTAACCCTAACGGTATAGTAAATGAGCATATATCACTTGCGAATACTTTACCTTTGTGCTCTATATGCATTTTTAAATTTAACGCGCGCTTTCTTAGCACAATCAGTTATTTCAGCCCAAGCTCCATGCTGAGTTAAATCGGCTATTTCAGTTTCTAATTCCTTTGCTTCAACATACCTGAAAAAGAAATTTTTTCTCGGATTTAAAATCATCCTTCTGAACTTAAGAATAAATAAACATTAGGAAATGAATAAATACTTTGTGAACCTGAAAAGTTTTTCGGCGTCTGTATATATATTTATCAGACTGGAATTATAAGGAGCCGGAAAACGAAGTTTATCTGTACCAAGTTGTAATAAAATGAATCTGAAAGTAAAAAATAGCAATAGTAAGAAATCTAAATCGTAAGTCCCAGAAGTTTACTGTTAAACTCTTGAAAAACTCGAAATAACTTGAAGTTTTACACATACATTAGGTAAAAATCTCTCCGAAGCAACAGTCATTTTATATACGTAGGAGATCCCATGACGAAAGTAGCTATTTTTAAATTTTACAAGGCTAAACGAACAGCAGCACGGAATACTTGGTTTAAAAGATAACGAGAAATAAAGCTTACAGCAGCTGCGAAGGCAGATTAATTGAGGGCTGTTTGAAAAGTAATGATGAGCTCATATCTGTTGGTGAATAAATCGTAAAAATGGCCGAAAAAAGATTTATGACTTCTCTACGTAAGCGAAAACACGAGCCGAGTTCCTCTTTAACTCTGTAATATCTAATTGCATGTAAATTCAGTTGCGCAGACAAAATGGGAAAAAGGACCCTAGGGTCAAAAACCTAAAAATAACTGAGGAATGAATTAGGAATAACTAAACGCTGGGAATAAGAAAAATTTTAATACTAGTCAATTTTTCCCCATGATATTGTATTCCTTTTCTACATCCATTACAAAATTTGCACATTAAAATTTTAAAATGACTTACTTCTGTAGCACGCGTTTTTCCATGGTGATTCCAAAGACATTCTTCTGCGTAGCAAAATTCAACAACGAACGACAAATTTCAATTTTACCTTTATTGAAGTCTAGTTTGAACTGTTTCGCAACAGCTTTGAGCGATGAAACATGTAAAAGATGTATAGCTTCACTAATTTCAAGCAATGATGAATGGCCTGAAACACACTCCTCAACAACATAAAACCCTGTAGCATGCTACCAATCGGATGATAACTATTGGTGTATTCTTGATAGTAACAAGAGCTCACAAAAATAATATGATATGGATAAAAATGTTAAAATAACAGAAAAATTCCTCATGAAAAAAAAGGTAGTCAAATTTGTTTGAAAATATTAGATTTGCTGACTTGATTCAACGATTTCAGCTTGAAATAACTCTTCAAATAGCGGCTTCAATGACGAAGGAATACTGGCATATCTAAATAAAAGGAACTTCTGTCAAAGTTTTAACGCAAAAATTTTATTTTTGAGATAAAAAAGAGTGAGAAGCACATATCTGAAACAGTGACGTGACTTACAAAAGTTTATCAACTATTAGCCATTTTCTTTTGCGAAGAAACAAGCGAATCAATAACTGTTTGCTCTCGTCTGAAAAATAAAGATAAATTCTCCGTCCTTTAGGAAAATTAATATTCCCATTCATGAATTGAATTAACAAAAAGTACCTGATAATACCACAAATTTTTTTAACAAATGTAAATGCTCTCCCCAAAACTCCACTTTACCATATCGTCCTCCACTACAAAAAACCTGCAGAAAACATTCATTTGTAAGCTTAAATTGGAATTAACGGTATTACTTGCCTTCCATTCAAAATGTACATTTGCGGGCAGACGTAGTTTCACGTCACAATAAAGAGAAAATACAATGAGCCTTAAAAGAAAACCGAAGACAGAGGAAATAGCACTCATAAATTATACCGTTTTCCTATTCTATCATGACAATCTATTCTCAGCTGCAGCTTTAAGTATATAAAAAAAAGCACTTACAAGTGTTTATGAAATTTCGCATCATGAATATCATTCATCATCTAGGAAGCATTCACTCAAAAAAAAAACCAAGAAGTTCACATTCTAAAAGCATGAGAAAAAAATTCCTTTAGAAAAAAAAGAAAGAACAAACCCGTTTCAGTATTTTATGAAATAATGTTAAGTAGTACGGCGATCCAACATGCCGATCTTTGACCGCAATATCTTCGTGACCTAATTGGATTTGAGTATTTTTCATGAGATCGCAATCAGAAACATTAAGATAGGATTTAATATTCTCTAGAATATCAAACAAATTCTCTTTCGGTTCCACTTTAATATCACGACTAGTTGTAGCTTCATAGTGAAAAACATTCCTGAAGCACAAAACTTATTGGGTTTCTATGGATTTAATTTTTCAATCGTGACTGTTTTGCAAAATGCTCTAATCACTAGTATAAAGGAAAAACTTCCTTATGCTCGGAATATAAACCTATAAACCGAAACGAAAAGAACTTGAAAGATGCTTTGCGTCCTTCTAAAATATATCTCTAGTCGAATAACTAATGTGGTAGGAAGATGAATGGAAGAATTTGGACCTTATGTTTCCTTTATTCAAAGACTTTGCTTCGTCTTGATTGTCCACAGAACAATGCTTCAAAGCCACTGAAGTTATTTCTTTGCTAGTCTGTGAGTTCCCATTCCTATTTTTCACTGTCATTAAAAGCTGAAAATTAACTTTCTGACTGACTTTCATCACCCTCGAATTAGAGAGGAGAATTTAAATTGCTGATGAATAATTTTTCTATTAATAAACAAAAATGTCATTACAATTAACCAATTACGCAGTTGTTTTCTTAGTGTGATAAGTTACAAATGTGTGGAATCTTCTAGAAAAATCTTCTTCAGCTGAAGGCCATCAAATTGTTTTCTTTTGTTCGGCAATAATAACCTTTTTCGGACGCTTTCTAATGAAACTGCTAGATAGTTTACACACTGTATTGGTCGGTATGTCATGCTGCACAACAATTTCAGCCATTTGCTTCTGCTCTTTTACATCGGTCGAAGTTTCTTCACCACTGCTAGCATTCGGCAGGATATCTTGAAAATCCTTGCTTCCACAACCTGATTCCCCTGCTAACTGTTCATCTTTAGAATTATCGAACAAGTCATCACTGTCATCCAAATTAATCTCGACAGCTTCTCGCTTTCTACTCTTACCATTCACTTCAGCAATGATCTAAAATTTGATGTACAAATATCGGTTTTCGTAGAGACATCAAAATAGTACGGATTAAAATTTCTGATATTTTGAGTTGACATCCCTAACTAGTCAAAATTTTCAGTGGAAATTCTTTTTTGCTTCACTGCTTTTTCGATAATCCATAAATTCCAGTCTGTAATAGAGTATAAATTCTATTAAGCACTTACGTAATTTATATATAATAACTAGAAGATAACATCCGCGGATCAGACCATAAATGATAAGGAGAGCTGATACAAAGATATCTAACTGATAAGTTCGCATAAAATGAGGAGAAAGAAAGTTCCAACACCCTGAGGTAATTTATTTTAATTCCAAGTTATTTACTATTACATCCAAATCTTTCTGCACTTTCGCTTATTATGAAAATATTCTCATCTAACAAATAATATGACAGTAATGGTAAGCAACAAATTTGAATGAGATTTTTATGAAGAACATACCTGACAGTCGTCATCCTCGGGTTGCAATTTACAGTTATTCAGATGTGACCGGTATAGCCCCCGAGTAACGAGATATCCACAAACGGGACATGGCCTTTGTTCTAGCTGCTTCCGAAATGCCTTCAAAAGAGCCATCTCGACAGAAATGTCATTCGCAGAGAGCACTCATTATTCCTGCAAGAGAAGTTAACCATAACATAATCAATGACAAAACTTCTCGAATGCTATTAATGATCAATCTACGTCGTGAGATTCCAGAAGCCGGATTTTCTTTCAGATATTAACTTATAACGGTCAACCGTTATCCCACAGTCGTCGTTATTTCATTATTTCCACTCATTCTCTACACCAATCTACCTCACTGTTGTTTATTAACTCTACTGCCCTGATAGTAGCTTCTGCACTCTCCATTTAGTAACAATAAATAAATATCACTGTGTTCCCCTGCTACTTCCTTCAGATTATCATGATACTTTACTCTCACTCTGAACAGCTTTTTCTTGGTCGGTGTTACAAAAGAAAACGCATGCCACCGATGCCTGCTAACGTCTCATTTCACAAATCCCGCAAATTCTAGCGAGGGGTACTTCGATACCTTCCGACATATTCTCATCCTTGATCTTTACTCCATGTTCTGGTATATTTGGATATTTGCACAGAAATTACGCTAACACCGTCCCCGTAATTTGGTTTGGAATTAGTGCTGTCGGGTAAACGACCAATTATTTATTAACGCGGTCGTCATTCGTTATTTCCAATCACGTGGATTAACAAATCCATTTGCTTAAGACCAGTTTCCATCGAAAATTTAAAACTCGCTTTTCAAATTCCACAATACGTGTCAATTACTCCTTCACGCATTATGGAATTCTTGCTTTCGAGTTGTTCTGTTTTTCGTCTAAATGCTCAACAGGGAACATCCCGGAATAACGCATTGCGTAAACGAACTTCTGGACAAAAGTGTTATCCCACGTCACAGTTCTGATGTGTTTAGAACGCTTGTTTATGCTTAGGACACTTTTATCGGAATGCAAAACAAGTAATGTTCTCTTTGGTAGCTTCACAATACTTCTTTGCGTGAATGGTGTAGCTGAAATCGCCCTCCGCACAAATTACGTCAAATTTGATCCCCTGATATGCATGTTCAGCTGCCTCCGTCACGCTGCGTTTCGATTCTGCCACATCAAGCGTTATTGCCTGAAAAATATGGCTCGTTTTTCTGGATTAATTCAATAAATGGAACAGCTTGCAGTCTACGTGAATCTTTAGGAGGAGTCAAGACTTAAATTGTAATTTGAGAGCCTTTAGCCAAAGAACAAACTGCGGTCTTACCGCTTTATCAGTTATCAGCAGCGCAATATTTTGGTAGATTTGCAGTCTTATATGCTATCGGCACACCACGACAAGAGTTTACATTGAATTTTCTGAACATTGCAGACGTTTATCAATTGAGTAGGTATTTATTAATATTGATGATTAAATGCTTACCTGTAATATGACTTTTCCGAGCCTTCTACTGTTGCATATGGCTGGTGAAAACAGAACTCTTTTTGCAGGATGATTTTGTTGAGGCTAAAATTTTGGGAACATGCAAACCAAGTTCAGAAATTGAAAACCTGTCATTGCAAGTTAGATCGTAGATAATGTCAGATAAAGACTCAACTCAATTTTGTATAAAAAACAATAAAATTGCTGAAAGAGATTAACAACTTGCCGCACTGTTGGTCGGATGGACATTTTGTTTCAATACGTTGAATGATGTCCTCCGCAATCTGTTCGTGAGATCTGAACCATTTTTCAATTAAACAGTTTAAATTGTTCAGAGATTTTTTTTTCTTAACTTGGACAACAAATTTGGAGTGGAATTTTGATGTGAAATTTGTATAATTTAAGCAAAAACAAACTTACAGGTTGCTTGATCAAGATTTAAAACTCTTTGGATCTTCAAAGGGGATGCTTTGTACGATTCATTTCTTGTGCGAAAGGGTAGTATCATTGACTCCTGTTCCATCACAGGAATATCTGCAAAGCTGATAACCATTTAGCAAAGTTTTGACTTCCACCACGATATCGTAGTAAATTTGTGTAAAAGATTTTAGTAAAGAAATGTAAATTTCTATAAGAGTGTAAAGTTCTGTTTTGTTATTAAATAAATAGTGCCAAATTTTGAAAATTTTTTATGATCAAGAAGATCAATTACAATCATAAATCGATTTACTTTCTGAGGTTTCCGTGATATCTGGAATTGATGATAAATATATAGAACTTCTTCGAGTTGATATGTTATTAAATGATTCCGGTAAATTGCGGTCATACTGGCGTAGAGATAACTTAGACTGGGGCTTTTCTTCTGGCAGAAATTTTGTTACACCGAACCGCTCAGTGTCATTATCATTTGGATGAGGTGTTGCTTAAATATGGTTCCCACTATTAATTTAAATTTTAGTTGCAGCTCATAATTACAGCATTTAACTATCCGAATCATGATTGTTACTTAGTTTAATCTGAAGCTGATCTTTTCACAATCCCTTAAAATTACAAGTAATTATCATTTATAATTGACAGTTTAATGTCAAATTTTTTTGATGAGATAGACCAACAAACGTAAGTTTATTCGGAAGTAATTCATTGTATTCATCTGTATATTTCTGTACTTTTAAGATTTATTTTAAAAATTAAGTTTCTAACTGCATGAACAGCTGCCCTTCATAATTTCCATACTTGTCTCCACTCCTTTATTATCCTAGAGAATCGGAATCCTTCGATAACAACTGAGTTAAAGTATCTAACATTTTAGATAACCTCCAATGAAAATCTAACTTTCGGAGACATATATAATTGGATCATCAACATATTGGTATGACTGCCATACTTGTCGTTGCGCATTTCCCTGTTTCTTTTGTTGCCGTAATGAATTTGCAGGATTTAATTGGAAATCGCCTGCTGAATTGTAATTGTGATACTTTTTAAAACTATCCCCTGAAGTGTATGCCATATCAGAAGGTTGTTTCAGACGTTGCAATTTGACATGTTCTCTTCCGGAACTTTTGTCACGCAATCCGGATGCGCATGGAACTGGCAGTGGTGACGACAGTTCCAATTCTTTTGTAATCGGATCTGAAATTTCTTATTTTTGTGTGTGAGTAAATAAATCATCTTTTCATATGAAGCTTAATAATTTATTTCTGATTAAAAAAAATACTAAGAATTTAATTAACATAATAAAATATTCCTAATTAATGAAATCTGTTAGACAATAAAACAGTTCACTTAATTAATAATTCAGTTTACTATCATTTCCTCTTCACTGCACCTCACCTCATCTATTCCATTTTTCTCTTTGTTTTAATTTACATAATAAATTGCTCACACTGAAAATAATTCGGCTCACAGTGCCACAATGACGTTGGTTTGACATACAAACAGGGAGGAGGATATAAGAAAAATTGCAGTGTAGTTTTAATAACAGCAATGATTAAAAGGTTTCTACGAATATTCCATAACATATCGTTGACTAATAAAATTGAAAAATCCGTTATGATATTGATATTTGTTTCAATCTTGTCAAATTTTAATCTTAAAAATTTTTACTGTTACAAAAGAACAAACTAAGAAGGTTAGCAGAGCATTTATTTCAAGTTCTGTGAAGTACATTGATGTAACAAGGAAACGATCCAGCATGAAAAGGGGTGGATAGTACCGACGATTCTAAGAAGTGAAGGAAATTTCAACAAAATAATTGGGTTAAAATGTTTCGAAGTATAAATCTTATTTTAATTATTTTTCGACAATATTACAATCATCAAAAAAGATATCTATTAATGTGCCCTAACAATGAATAAAAATTTTTTTTAATTTCATTTTAAAGAATTTTCTGTAAGATAAATGAGCAATTGCAAACATCCCACTTTCTCTGTTTTCCATCTGTTAAAACTTATTTTCCATCCATTTATTACCAGCCATTGTTGATTTTGTTTAATTAAATTCCAACAACTATTTGTTGCTTTTTTCATTGCTAGTGCATAACTTGCAGTTGACGACTAACCAAATACTTAATGAATTGAATTAGAATTCAGATGATGGTAGTATGTTTGACATAACTGATATCAATGATATGCAAGCCTTATCAATTGAAAATTAATCATCTGTAGATGTTCAACAAATTCCTTCTCTCTTTGTAGAAAGAGTTCAAACATTATTCAGGAAATTTATGTATTGAATTGAACTGCATTTGAATTAATCAGCAATCTAATTAACGTTTAAATTGTTCATAGATCTGACAGCACATTAATATGTAATTAGAATTGCTAGGTGAATTGTTGAGATCATTGTTAATCAAGCTTGTTAGGATTTAAGCTGCTTATATTAAGGAGATTACTACAGCATAAAAGTGAAACTCAAAAAAAAAAAAGAAAAAATGAGCTGAAAAGATTTCTGAATAGTGTGTATAGGTGAGCAGTGAAAAAATTAAAAAAGAAAATGATTAGTAACAGTGTATCAAATGAATTAAATTAAAACAAGTTGAATTAAATAAAGATTAACTCAAGATAATTTGAAAGGGGAAATATTACAACAAATTGATTAAAAAAGAACAGTTCACTTTCCCTCATTTTATTCAAAAAATCAGAAATAAAATTCAATTAGGAAATTCACAAAAGAATTATTTCAGGTAGTATGCAAGGGAATACATTTTCATTTTTGAAAATGAGGCAGAAAATGACCGTTGGTAATAAAATATCAGTAGTGAGGAGAGGAACGAGGAGAGACGAATCCTTCACTTTGTCACTGTGAGTTTAATCTGATAATTACAAAATATACTCTGATTTTATATTTTTCATCCTTTTCCATACACTCTGCCAAAGGAACATGGCAACAAATTATGGAGAGAGGAAAAGAAGCATAAAGATGGATAGATTTTGTTATTGAGTTAAAAGATGAATATGATCGAAATAATCTGATAAGTCGGTAATTATCATGAACATTAACAAGAATCCACTCTAAAATAACAAACTAGCATGGCCAAACATTTGCAAGATTATTGCAGAGCCGAATTTGATGGTCAGTTGTAGAAGGTACTCCGTTGGAATAGTCCGACTGTTATAAATATACTTGTCAGTGAAGTCATTAAAACTTTGATAACTTCCAAGATAAAATTGCTTGTTATTACGGAAATAACATAACATTCTAGACATACAACAATAAATAATCTTGAGGGAAGTAAAGGTAAATTTCAGACTTCACTGGATTCCAAGAAAATTTTCATTATGTCAATAGCTAATACCTTTACTTAAGACAACGTGAAATCCTTCATCAATTATTCCGAGACAGAATCAGAACGGTGATGTATACTTACTTATATTCCTTTCATCAAATAGAATGCTTCTCCGGCAATTTTACTCATAATATTAACATTTTAAATAAGTTATATAATGGAAATTCAATCTAAACTAGTGATATTAAAGAAAAGTGTAACTTTTAATGTACTAAAATATAGGATAATATTCTGAATATAATGGTCGTTTTCATTAATAGCATTTTTTAATTATTAATTACCTAAAATTAATATATACTATATATATAATTAGTAAAAATTGTTATAATAATAATAATAATGAAATACCTGAAATATTTGTATACGAATAATTAAATTTATTTAGTTATTTTTTTTT
>PQVD01002573.1:5457-15549 GCA_003012265.1 Setaria equina
AGATCATTTCATCATCGTTGAAATTAACAAAGTCAAGAGATTTTGTGCAATTACAGTATGTCAATCTGTCTTAGAATTCGATTTTCGTCTTTACTAGTCTTACGTATAAATTAAATTTCACTTCCTTCTGAAAAAAAAAAAGCTGCAGTTGAATAAAATTACTTAATTAAAAGGTGTGGAAACAGATGGAGATGGTGTTATCACATATGCACGATCGTTGAGCTCAAACTTTAGACTTAAAGATAATTTTCGTTCTGAAATTCTCGATGAATTCTCTAAGCAGTTTGTTCGAAAGGTTAAGATCACTTCTCTTTTTTCCCAACATCAGAAACAATTTACACATTCGAAATTTGAATGAAACCAGTTTATAGTCCTTTATAAAAAAAAAATCTTACTTGNNTGCTGAAAATATAAAAATTATTCTCAGGAGTACCAATCAAAATGGAAAAATGATCAGATATCGAATACTTTGTAATCAGCAATAATTTGAATAATCAGTCTAAAAGGATGAAATCATTCATAGCCATTGGAGAATGAATACATGATCTTAGCTAGTGCATTTGATTTATCAAATCAATATTGCATGGAGCATGATTGTTGCGCTAAAATTCCTCACTATAACTTTAACTACATTAAAAAAATCAACATTTTGGCAGTTCCATAACTTTTCCATTCCAAATTTCTTTTATTAGCAGAATGGAAAGGAAAGTTTCGATTGAATAAAAAAAAATATGCAATTGAAAAGAGCGGAAGGAAATATAAAAAGAAAAAAATTACCAACTGAAATAAATAAAATTGATGAACGAATTTTGCAGAAATTTTTTATTTATTAAAAAACACAAAGTTATAGATGAATGAGGAAGAGGAAGCATTACAACGGACCATAGATGTAGATATTAACTGGTGGTCATATCGCGAATTTGCTAGTGAAGTTATTTCTGGTTTGCTGAGCGTTCACTATTTGCTAATTCCATCTGCAGTTCTTCTTATGCTGATATGCTTGATTGCAAGTTTTGGCGTAAATGGTTATCAGGTAATAATTTTGCAGCACTTAAAAAAAAGTAATAATAATAAGAAATAATAATGAAGTGAAAATTATTAAAATGTCTCACTATTTTTTCTTTGAAATTAGAAAAAAATCGGCAAAAAATATGCATCAGTTGTTGCTAACGACTAAAATAATAATAACTTATTTTATATTTTATTACATTCCTTAATCTAGCATATTCATAACTGATACACTTTCGTAATAATTTACACCTAGCTACCATTATTTTATGCATCAATTAGTATCAAACTGACTCATCAAAAATGATTATTTTGATTTTTAATTTTCTGTTTGAGTGATAGCATTTTTTCCTTGATATTTTTTCATTTCATTAAAATTATCATTTTATGAAAGCAATATATTAACGATAAGTATGCCATTATAATTCAGAATGCAAAAATTAATTTCGTCACTTTTTCTTCCTTTTATTTATTTATTTAATTATTATCAATATTTTTTTCGATTTTTAAAAATTAAATCTTTTTTAGTATCATTGTGATTTTAGAAAATCCCTTAGCATAAATTTATCCAAAAAAATAGATGTTAACATGACTTTTATCCCCATAAACTATCTCATCATATTTAAATGTTAATTTAAGTGCTAAATGTTCTAGTCTTTTTGTTTTTTATTTTTTGCTTTTTTTCCAGAGTAAACCGGTTTTGGGATTTGTAATTGGTATTATTTTGATCGTTTCATGTTTGGCCGGTTTTTTTGTTCAGCTCACTGGTGTAGGATATGTTAATGCGATCGTCTCTCCTATCTTCTTTATTCTTATCGGTGGATTAATTTTAAAATTTTATTGAATTTGGATGTTTTGCTGTTGCTTTCATGGTCAAACATTTTTCTATCGATGTTATGCTAATTAATGGAATCTTGTAAAAATTAATCCAGCAAATATGATTGTTGGGAAAAAAAGTCCAGATATATTCTTTCAATCAAAGAAATAATTTAAGTGCGAATGGTTTTATTTATCGTTTTAAAAGGGTCAGGGAGAGAAACCTGAAATCAGATAAAAATAATTGCTGATTTAGGGAAAAAGTAATATAACTTTCTCCATTTCGTTTCCATTCTTTAAAATAATTTTTTTCATCCAATATTTAATTTTCTGATTACTTGGACTACTCCAAATTATGCCAGAATATAAAAATTAGATATAAAAAAAAATGTAAATATAATAATTGTGGAGGGAAATAAATATAGCTATAATAATGAGGGGGAAAAAATGGTAATTGGAATGTGAAATTTTAGGTATTGGTATATTAATGCTTTTCACGTTGGAGGATACGTGGACTAAGTATTCAAACGTTGCGTGTGATCCAGTAGAAAAATTATCGTTAATTTTAAGCTGGGATGCTCCGTGCACTGCTATTTCTGCATTTATAATCATCGTTTCTTTCGGTAAATGCTAGCAATGTCAGCAATAATTAATGTAGTAGCATTTTGAATAAATTTGTCGGTTTAAAATGAATTTTAAAAATATATGAAATACATTTCAAAATTGACAAATTATTATTTATTTATTTTTTTATTAACTTTTGTTAATTCATCATTATTAAATTATCATTGCTAATTACTATTATTTTAACACTGGAACAATTTAATTAGAAATGAGTAAGATTAAAAGACTTAAAAACAGGTTATTTTTTACATTTTTAAATCATTACTTGCTAATTGAAATCTTTAGAATTTTGCAAAAGATGGGAAGAGCAAATGTCATCTCGAACATTTTTTAAGCTTGTTTAGATGACATCATTATGATTTGGCAACAACTTAGTTTTCTGATATGCAGTAATTCAAGTTCTGCTTATTACCGTCGCCATATTTCTTCCTTCCTCTTTCGCTTATTTGTTCTGAGAAGGTGTTCGAATCAGATTTTGTTTTTCCTGAATAATTTAGAAAATTTTTAAATTGTTTAAAAATTTGATCGCTTAATTGAGTTAGTAGATACCAAAATAATCCTTTCAAAGTTTATGACAGATAGGACCATTATAATATGCTTCAAAACTGTACAATCATTGCTAATAAATTTTAATTCTTTTTAAAGTCTTTTTTCAAGAATGAATTAAATGTTGAGTTTTAAAATTCAAAATATTTTCAGTGAGTTTTCTTTGCACTTTAATTAGGAAACTTAGTAAAGGAAAAGTAGTAAGTCATGATTGCCTGTTAATTTCATCATGAAGCTCCTTAATCACAGAATCAGTTGGATTAGGTAAAATGAAGTGTTTTTGTATATGTGTATGCTTTTTTCTTGCTCAAATTATAACTAACCAATTAACAATTTGAACAAGCTTTAAACCTAAGAGAAGTAAACCAATTTTTGATAAAAAATTTAATTGCGTTCAATAGCTTTTGGCGCTTTTCATTACTTTTAACATTTTCGCCTTTAAAAAAAAATCTCTTCGATGAAACAAAAAAAACACATGTAGACATATTATAAACACAGATATATATATATATATACATATATGGAATCATTCATATTTACACCTCAGTGCACCGGATCGGAAATAGTACCACTGCTAGTTGTTTCCCTTTCCGGTTTTTGCAGTTCATACTTTACAAGAGATTAGTTGGAATTTATGCTTGAAGCTTTTAGCTGAAGCTGTAATTTCTTTCAACTGCTAATGATTTAATGATGGTAGTATGAAAATTAGGAAAATTAATAACCCATAGATGAAAAATTTATCAATTTATTCAACGTAATAAACTGAAAAAGAAGAAGTTTAATTTTTAACAACATAAAATATCTTTTAAATACATTCACTTTTATCCAAAGATTATTCCGTTTCCGATTTGTTTCAACTTACTATCTGATCTATGCTCCAAATGAGAATGCATTCATTTAATCACTTTTAAACAGTTTCATTATGCAAAAGTCTCAAAGCAAGTACTTTTAGCTGTAATTGGTTCAACGACAAAAAGTCCGTACCTGCAATATATGTCATTCGTGCTAGCAGCAGGTGTTGCCGTTTTACTCATCTTCGCTCTCCTCTTTTTCTCCGTCTTCCTGTATGTTGCGGGTCGTCGTGAGACAAAAGGTGTCAAGTGGTACCAGTGTTTCCGTTCCGGTGATACACATTTTGCCCGTAAGTTGTCAGTTTGAAAAAAAAGTGGTAATAATAATTTCCAAAGAACAAAAAAGAAAAATGGAAATTTTTGAAATGTTAGAGAAGTATGAATCAAAAGAAGAAAAGGAAGGAAAAGATATAAAATTTCAATATTATAATTTTTTTTTTAAGCATATGGCATATTAGAGCTAATATGAACCATTTTTTTTTTTTTTTGTTGCTCCTACCATTAATATCCTTTACTACTGGCCAAAAAAATAAAAAATTATCATCTACGTTTTTTAAATATCTTGAATAGCTAAAATTTTGACTATAATAACTTTGAGTAGGATGATTACAGAAAATACTAGCATTATTCATGAAACTTTATTGATAAAATGAATTTATAAAAGGAAAACGAAAAGAAAAAGGTAATGGAGGTAAAAATAATTTATTGTGACTAGATACATAAATGCATAAACAGGTTACATGAATTACTCACTTCCAAATTCTGAATTATATCATTTTGTTCGTAAATTAAAATAAATTTTTGAAAAGTTTTTTTTGATCATTATTTTCCAATTCATTTTTTTTTTCACTCTGCTTAATTATTATTATTGTGAGGAACAAAAACTGGTGTATTTTCTTTGAATTTATTCAAACTTAGTGTTATAGCTCGAACAATCAGTGAATTCAGTGATTCAAGTATTGAAATGCTTCATGAAAAACTGATCGACACGAAGCCGTCATTTTCGAGAGCCACCGCAGCAGCTATGGCTAATTCATATCTTAGATGTCCAGTTGCATTTATTTTTGCAATTTATTTGGTGCTTGCTTTTTGGGGATGTAAAGATGTTCGGTAAGAAAAATCTGAAATTAAAACAAGCCTTGTTTTCTTCTTTTGCATCTTTCTTGAAACCCAAATTTTACATTAAAATTTATATATTTAATTTTAAATATATACTTTTTAAATATATTTAATATGTTTATGTACTGTGTGAAGTTGCACTGAATTTTGCTAAATTTATTTAAGAATAGATCTGAAGGAGGAACATTTCCTCACGAAAGAAAGCCAATCACGAAATTT
The DNA here is from genome assembly GCA_003012265.1 of Setaria equina. NCBI lineage: Eukaryota > Metazoa > Nematoda > Chromadorea > Rhabditida > Setariidae > Setaria > Setaria equina. The sequence continues at coordinate 10,641 of PQVD01002573.1, forward strand.
TATTGAAAATTATCGGGCAGAATTCGGACAATATGAAGAATTTCTGGAATTGGTGTTCGATGAACCTATCGATTATCTCGATCCACATCGAAAGGATGAAATTCTTGCAATACTAGATTGGCCTATTGTAAAAATTTGTCCGAATAATTCTATTCATTTCAATAACTTCAATTTTTCCATTTTTTTTATTGATTGAATATTTTGCACTGCTTTAATAATTATTGATGAAATCAAAAATTAGCGGACCATGCTTAAATTTCCGTTGTCCGATGTGAATAGCTATCTGCCCATATTTCACCTCTGGTATTTCTCGAACATCATATTATGATTGCTTGAGATTACCTTCCAATTTCATTTTTTAGCAGAACCAGCTGGCAACAAGATCAGTTAGTTGGCTAAAAGACTTCGTACGATTCGAAAGCACAACGATCTATGATATAAACCCGGTAAATTGTTTCAACTTTTTCTTCAATTCAGATAGTTCAAGGATTTTCAATTATTAGTTTGGATACTATAAAACATTTTTAATTAAAATGTAAATATAAATTTGTGATCTGCTCAATTTCCCTTAAATTTTTAAAATTTTAAAATAGAACTGAATTTCAACCAATAGTTCAAAAATACTTGAGCAGAAATGACTTAAAAACCATCACTCAAATTTATTTACAAGTAAAATGTCTAACAAGCCACTAGCATTTTGATTATTTTAAAACTATTCCAAATTGAAATGCTTTCAGCTGACATAATTAAAACAATTTTCACACATGTCTACAATTGCAACATAATGTAGCTCTTAAAAACTTGCCCTTAATGTTAGATAATAACATTTATTGGCTCTCTCCAAAGTGAAATAATTTTGACAGGATACATTTGTACCAATCGTTGGCATTGTTTTTTTAACCGCTGAAAATTACAAAAAATATCGAAGTGATATCATTTTTGACAAATTTCAAACACGTATTATTGGATCGAGAATGTATATTGAGCTGACAGCTAAAGGTGTTCAAGAACGGTTAGTTTAACTTTTCTTTTTTTATATTAATTATTTGGGGAAAAAGAAGTTTTACAAAATGATAGTTAATTACAAATTTCAGACTATTTGTTATTGATGAATTATTGAATAAAGCTCGTTCAGTTGGTATATCAATGTTTATAAAGACACCATTTATCTTCGCTATTCAACATGATTTACAGGTATTTCCTAAACTAAACTTCTTTCTTTTATTGCAAACTCCACACAATATTTCATTTGCAATAATTTTTCAAATTTTTACCTGTAAGGATAGCCTTAACAATAGTATTATCAAAGGCAAGATGCCTAACAGTATGACATGGTTCAGAACTGAAAAACAGTAAGACTATGACAGCAACTGATAGAGAAATGAGCGGTAGCACTGTGGCCAATCACTAGGCTTCGGATATCATACAGTATTGAAATGGCTATTTTAGGTGATGTCTACAGTAATCATAGCATTCAGCTTGTTGTTGTGCTGTGTCTGCACCCTATCACTGTTTCTTTTCGGAATACCATCTCTTACCGTACTGGTATTGCTATCCAATCTATCAGTTATTATCGGTGTCATTGGTTTTGCAACGTATTGGATGGTTCCAATCAATGCTGTCACTTTATTTATTTCTTTGGCTGGTTTGTCATTTCTTCAGTATCTATTGTTCATATTGATTAATTGAACTTTTTCCTAATGATCCAAACAGTTTCGTCATTTTTATTCATCCCTAATCAACGAACCCCTTAGTCACTATTACCTAAATACAAATTTATTATCATCAATCTGAATTACTTTATTAATCTTACTTATGAGTAGGTAGTTTTCAGAGTTTATTGGGAGAAAAACTTCCAATAATTGTTTTTAGGAAATGCTCTAACAACCACAATTGTTTCCTATTTTTGTTATAATTTTGCAACAGCTGGAAAAAGGCAAAAGACTGGCGAACAGCGAGTGCGCTATTCTTTTCAGGTTGCAATAAATTTCCTCCGTTCTCCATCTTTTCAATTCTTGTAATTTTCTTAAAAATATAAAATTTTAGATAATGAAATTAAAAGCAAATTTGAAGCAATGTAAGTAGTGATGGAAGGAAGCATAAGTCCATTGAAGACTTATATTGTGCATTATAAATATCATCCAAATGCCTCCATTAATTTATTTAAACTTCTGCTCAAAATTATACATTTATGTAAAATTTTAACGAAGAAGAGTATATTTTTAGTCTTGCTTACTGCCGATAACTTTGGCTTGTTTCGTACCACTTCTCGCATACCTGCCTTTGCTAATAGCAGGTTTGCCGGTGATGACGCACATTTTCAAAATATTGATACTTTCCTCATTTATTACCTACATTCATCTACTACTTTTCCTGCCAAAGTTAGTATTATTAATTATGACTGGTGATTTATGGTAATAATGATAATTACATCAAATATGCTGCTAACAAACTTTTCGTTATTTGTGTATTTCAAAGAAATGCTTGATGTAATAATTTTTCTAGTTAGCGGACTTCATGAATATGTGAAATATTTTGTGATAAATTTACGCACATTAAATTTATTTGTATTTATTAGAAATGAAATCAATTTCACATTTATGAGAAACATGCTTTTTAGCTTACTGAAATACATAATTCATATTTTTGTTTTTAGTAGGATAATTTAATTTAAGTTCCAGGATCAGTAATGGCTATAAATCTTAGTCTACTAACAGAAACTTCCTACTTTAGAAGTAAAACTCTCGAGTTAATAATGAGCGATTATTGCTATTTCAATAATTGCAGTGTAATGATATTTCTCACCGAGCAAATTCCATCATTCTGCTCATCGCTGCAAGATATTTGCGACGAGTGTTGTTGCTACTGTTTTGATGTTGAGGAAGATTCTGGTAGCATCTATTATATACCTACTGGTGGCCGCAGTACATCACAACTTAATGGCTTAACAAAGTTTGTGCTTTATTATCTTCATATTTTGTTCAAGCAAAAAGAAAAGAAAAAATTGTTGGCCGTTACAACCTTGGAGTGGTTTGAACCTAAAAACTGATCCCTGAATAATTTGGGCAGTGGCATTAACCAAAACGATATAAGCATCAGATTAAGTGAAAACCTATTCTTCCGGTAATGAATGGTCGAGATTTAATATTAATTCTGTGGAAATTAAGAAACCAAAAACTCATTTGCACCAGTAACATAATGGAATTGATATTTTGTTTATTAAAACAATTTGGTTATAATGTAAAAGTAATGACCGACAAAATTTAAGTTTAATGTAACTTTTTAGACAATATTCATATGCGTTAGCAGTACCACCAACTGCACGAGGTATGCTACTACCACCGAAAGCAGCAGGTTACCTTCCGGTAGCTGCAACAGTAGCTCAAACTTTAGTACCTGATGTGTTACCCTATCAGTCAAATCCAATTGTCAGTATCGAAAATTACCGGTCATCTAAAAGTCGACGTCGTGATAACGGCAGTGAAGTAAAGATTCTGTAGTTTTCCTCATATCTAACAGACCATTATAATTAATATTATAATTAAATGGTAATTTATGTGAAATTAAGGCGCAATAATTTATGATCTATCAGAAAAATTCGTTAGAAAGGCTTGTTGATCTGATAAGCATCGTAATAAAAGGCAAAATTCAGAAGAAAGGAATCCTTTGAAATTTCAATTTCCTTATTTTTTCATTCTTTCAGCAATCTCTTAGTTTGCCATCATCACCGCGAGTAACGCTATCTAATCGACAAACACCTCGACGAGAGCGACGACGAATAGCAACCGAGAATCACTCAATGAATGATGAGTCGATCTATGAGGAACCACCATCATTGGTGAAAAAAATTATTTCACTGATCTTTTAATTTATCAAAAACTTATTCCTCTTAATTATTTTACTGGAATTTTTTTTAAAATGATTTTGGCAAAATTTCAGTCATCAAATTTACCGGAGACACATTCACCAATACAATCACGACGCTGCGATGGACGAAAACCCGAAAGGCGACAGTCTCATTCATCTACCTCACGATATGTACTGCGTGATGAGCGATCACCGGTTAGTTGAGATTTAATTATTATTAATTAATAATTGGGTTATTTTTATCAGATTTTCAATGACTCAAATATATCAATAAACTACAAATGAAAATCAGTTAACTAATCAATAGAATGATACTTGATCATAGGGACGAGATTCTGCGATTGAGCTGCGTTCAAACTGGAAGCAATATTTGATCGATGGTAATTTACGTCAATCTACAGGTGTTGTTGTTTCAACTTCACCATCATCGGTTCCTCAGTCAATGCTCTATTACTCCACACCTGCCTATCGAACACAACCTCCACGGTATACTCGTGATAAAAGATTTTAAAAAGTTTTCGAGTTACTAATAATTGACAATTAAAAGTGACTATCAGTAATAGTTGTATAGTAAAATGGAATCATATAATTTTTCGTTTGGTTTACTTTCACTAATTGTCAGCCCAAAATATACTGGCTAGATTGATTGAGTTTTTTCAAAATGAAATTTCGTATAGTATTTCCTACTGAGAGATAAGTAATAATACCAAAGAATGAGATTACTCAAAATATGCCAAGAGATGTGTTTTGAAAGAAAGCACAAGCTGCAGTGTTTTTTTTTTTTGAAATACTTCGACGATTTCTAACTTTCAAAAATACTTTGACTGCGTATTTTCAAAAAAAGAAAAATTCGCTTCAAATTAATATAAAATTTCAGCGACTTTTTAAACATCGGTAAAAATGAATAAAATATTAGTGGCTAGAAATATTTAATGTGGCCTTCCGTCTTTTTACTTTTTTGCGAGCAGAAAATGCTACAGAATGGTAAACGATGCTATTTTCAATCAAAATTCATTGCATTTACTAAATTTTTCCTTTTATT
>PQVD01002582.1:0-17380 GCA_003012265.1 Setaria equina
TTTTTTAGTTTTTTTTTTTTATGTTTTTTTTTAATGTGGTAAGGGTTTTATTTTTGTATGGGTTAAATAATTCCCTGGTTTTTTTTTTTTTTTTTTTTTTTCTTTTCAATCAAATCGAAATAAAGAGTGATAATTGGAACAGATAATGTCAGAGTAAAGAATCAGTTTTAGCAAAACTAATAAATTTTACTTGAATAGTAGGAGAATTTTAATAAACTTACGAAAACCAATTTTTTCGGATAGATCGATCGGAGGTAGAGTGAACACGAGCGTAGTGAGCGTGGCAATCAGTAATGACGGAATGATAATATTGAAACCGTAATAAAGTGTCCTTCGACGTATGCTCAAGAAGAATTTAACTGAATGATAGGGCTCAGGGCAACAGCTGTAAAATATCTCCTCACGTTTTGCCAGAGTATCTGAAAAATCAGGGGGAAAGCAATTACAAAAAGCAAATGTAACTGAGAAAAATACTTCCTGAAGGGTAAACTGACTTTTGATTGTCCATTCTCCACTGGGAGTGTAATCTGACAAGTCTACTGACTTCCCTAAAATAATTACTTATTTAACGTTCTTATTAGCTCAAATACTGTAACTTTCCAGTACTTTTCTAAATGGTTACTGGTAAGAATTAGCAATTTACTGGAAAACGAAGTTTAAGATGCTTGCCTTCATTTGCATCGATTTTTAAATTTAATGCCAGACCGTTGTACGTCCAAGACCCAAACTGGAAATTCTTTGATGATGAATACCTATGATAATTCTGAATAAAAATTTTATATTTCCATTTTTCGAAGAAGAAAAATTCACCTTTAAATAACAGGACTGCTCATCAAATGGGAACCACGTGATATCAATTCTGCAAAATGTACGAAAAGTGCCTGGTGGAATCCAAATTACATCGCCATTGCTGTACACCAGTATTTGGCTTTTGTAAGTTGAGTCAAAATTTTCATCACCACTGAAAATAAATTTGATCACGATCATTTATTCGATGGCACAATTGTATGCTCGACACGATCATACTCCCCGGGAAATCATTTCTTCTAAAAGCAAAGCGTGAATTTATTGATAAGTTTACAAGCAAAAAATCTCTGCTTGCATCTCTCAAATATCGCGAAGTGGAAATGATGCAAGTTAGAAATGTTACCTATTGTAAAGAAGAATATCCGGATGCCAAATCATGTTACTTCCAAACCGTATACTATCAATTTGCTTATATTCTGAACTATTCCACACAAGGCGATAATCATTCCATCTCTGCAGCAAAAATATTTATTAATATAGTAATCCAAAAAGTGTCGCCATTTTCCTTAGTTATGGAATGAGATCAGTGAAAGTCTAGGAGGATTCATGTTAGAACGAACTTTTCAATAAATATATCAATGTGTGAAACATAATTTTACCAAATCTCCTATAAGAAACTTACATATTGCAACCAAGCATTTAGTCCGATAATTTGATTTCGATCGTCCTGAAGGTTGTAGATATTAGACAAAACATGCAGAAAGACCAAATGCACAGTGTTGTTTGGTAATCCAAAAATGCATGAATAATTGTAGGGATGAAAGTGAAAGCTTTTCTACAGTATTACCTACCCTTTTTCATAGTTATTTCAAGAAATAAAAATGTTGTGAATGAAACAGACTAAACCAAATAAGCAATTTGCTGCAAATATAATCTGATGGTCACTTGAACGGCGTCACTTGCATTTGTCACTGGGCGAACTAACTTGTTTGATTTATTCAGTAATTTTCTGCAAATAAATTTTATAAGCAATAACTACAAACACTACAAACAATTTGAATTTTGCTTTTTTTTGCTGCATTTCACACGTTTATTCTCGAATTATTCCACATCTCTGGTTTCATTTATTATTTACGTGAGATTCATTTCTTTTAATGAAGCATTCAAATCATGGATGCTTTATCAAAGTGCTTAATTGTTGAAATTAGCCAACTATTCAATCGTCTCGAATGAGTTGCAATTGATTCACTTCAGCATTTTAAGTCCAGCTGAATGACCACAATAATCAAAACAAATTGCACCATGTGATAAACACTTAAAAAAGAGAACATCTAGAAGTTTGGTATGGAAGTGTTATATTCAAAATCAGACAACTTACTGGTACAGTTGAAGTTCTAATAAACTTCCGTAGCAAAATAAAGCCCAGGAAATACAAAAAAAACCATGAAGACCGAGTGGGAACGGAGCTGCTGTCATTTTCACTAATTTTATTGAAATATCAACTACAGTCAATTCTTCACTTTATTTACAAAGCTCTTATGTAAGTTTACATATTGTGCTCGGTGGACCATGTCTGCAGTCTACAAAACAGGAATACTAATTCCCTGCAATTATTCGAATAAGTACTCTTTCGCACTAAGCTCCGTATATTAATCACGTGAATTTTCCAGAAAGTTTAGAACTCATTTAGTGAATGGTTCAGTAAAGATAAACATAATGACTAGATGTCCATACCAGAAAAAAAGTAGATCACGCTCATACGGAATGGCTATTTTATGCGATACTTTCGTGATCCCGAAAATTAAACTTATACAGATACTGACATTCGGAATGACTCCACATACGATGTCCTCTCAAATAGCATGATAATAAAGTCACTGCGAAAGTTGAACGTTTCAAATAAGTCAAATGATTTTTTTTTTTTTTTTCTTAACGACTAGTATTTTACTGAACACATAAACAATTCTGAGAAAGCAACAGTGAGATCTACAAATAAGGGGTGAAGAAATACAAAGACAACTGCATTTAAAAAAGAGAACAAAATAAAATTACTGTTATAATAGGTGGGTTTACTATCAGCAGAATAGAAGATACCTTAAAGCAGTAAGATTTCAAATCTAATTCCTGAATAAATTTCAGATCTTTACATTTCATATTACTCTAAGTCAACATAGGACAGCGAGAGAAAAACTGAAGCATAATAGCAGTTTATGATGTTGAGACGCTGAAAATGAGAAAAACACAGTAATTCATATAATGATGCTAGAAACTTAGAACTAATATCATGAAGCTAAAAATACAGTTTATCAATTCACTTTTATAGAAATTTTTATGGCATTTGACATCTCTTTTTGAAGAAAACATTTTTTTTTTTGAGACGCACCGAAATTCTCCCAATTAAATATAATATTGTGAACTTGAAAAAATTGTATTTACAATAAATATATCAGTATGGCGAATTCATTCCTAATTTCGTATTGAAACTGAGCTTCCTCCTTCGTTGGTTACGATGATGAAGCCTCATAAAACGAAGCTTGCACATTTCTCCAATAACAACAATAATAATTATCCACATAAAAGAGAACACTGTAATCCAAATCTCGCAGTCAGAAATATAACTCAGCAGCGAGCCACACGAAAGATTTGTGTAAGCGATCTGGGAAAAAAAATAAAATTAAAACTGATTCTGTCCCATCCTGCACCAAACTATTTCCATTATTCCCAGCAACTTATTTTTATTAGAAGGCAGTGCACAGGGTCGAAATTAACAAGGCTTCGTTTAAGAAGATAAGCTATACATATTTAACATCAAGAACAAATAGAAATATTAAATCAAACCTGGATAAGAATGACAGAGCATATGGCAGCTACCCAATAATAATTACTAGGTGGATATTTTACCCAGCAACTATCACGAAAATGAACAAAACCCATTGATAGAGTACACAAGTAGAGAAGCAGCTGAAGATGGAACCAATTTATATTATAAATAACAACATAAAGACATAAAAAAAGCTTGATTTTTTAGTACTTTAGTACTATATATCAAACAATCTATACTTCAGTGGTCTTTCGAAATTTTGGGAGAGGGGGGGGGGTGTAAAAGGAAAATTCAACCCACATAAAAAGATGCGACGTGCTGGCTAATAATGATGGCGTGACTGGCAGAACACAATGAACAATTGAACGTTTCCCATTGCTGGTATTTTCTTTCCATTATCAACACCTAAAAAAATCATTTACAGAGAAGTAACGTTCTTCCAACGCTTTTTCAAGTGACGCTATATCTCATTCGTGGAATGCTACCATATTTTTTTCTATATGATTTGAAAAAAAAAATACTTAAACTGAACTTACGGTGCTGTAATAAATAAGAGAGACGAGGAAAACCGATGGAAGAAAGTTTATTGAGAAATAGATAATCGCACGGCGTATGACACGTTTTGGAGCTGAGGAAATATTTTTTGGTGCTATTTCATTCCGACTTCCATTGTATCCATGGGGTGAAGCTATCAATGATAACGCTAACAATGGAATATGTATAATTATGAAAAGGAAGGCCTACAATATAATTATGAAAAGGAAGGCCTACAACACGCATAAGTTCTTCATTTTTATCTATAAAAACTTTATAAGGTTTTATTCTTCATTTAAAAGATTAAATTGTGGATGCGCATCTATTTTAAATTACTAAGGAAAAATAGGATGTATTAAAATCCCATTCCTATAAAACAGAAGCTCATTAAAAGTTAAAGTGTTTTACTGTTGAAATTTTAAACTGTTTCCTGCGATGCCAAACAAACCTGAAAAATGGATAAGATATTCGGAAGGAATAAAAGAGAGAAAATTTGTTGAAGTATAAGTGCAACTGATGAAAACAGAAAAAACAACAGAGAAGAACGGAACGCTTGCAACTGATGGCGACAAATTGAAATTAACGGAATGAGGTCCACAGTCTGGAATAACATAACAATCATAGGCAATGGTTCAAATTTCATGTAAATTATAGAAAAGAGAGCTGACTTTGAAGAAGATCAAGCTGAAATTCTTATTTGGTACTGTTCTTTCATAGTGATTGACTCGTAAAGGATTAGGTTGCAATAGCTGTATAACTTTTTATGTTCTGCATAAAATTAAGTAGTGTGATCAACTAATTACCAAAAATTATGAAGAATGTGTGCCCTTCTAATATTATCATAACCATCTTCACTTAGCGTATTAAACTGAATTGAATCTGACAAAAAAAAAAATGTATATAGAACACATTATTTCACCGGATGTTTAGGTCAATAAGAAAAAAAAAACATATCTAGTATATACAGTAAGTTTGCATTACCTGATTTGGAAATACGACAATATCACAACACAACCCCATAAGCAGAGTTGCGATAATTGATGCCTTTTTTAGTTCACTGTTACTTTGTGAACTTTCTTTACTACACAAAGCAGGATGCTGAGGTTCAATACTGATTGAACAGCTACTCTAAAGAAGACTTTAGGAAAAAGTATGAAGAATTTGCAGAATAAGAAAAATTTCAAGACAATACATTTCAAACAAATTAAAAATAATTTCACCTGATTAAATATGCTGCTATTGAAATAATTTAGTGATGATCCAACAACAAGCACTACCTCGCCATAGTCCTGAATTGTGATAACCAATTGTAATGTAAAATGTTGCATTTAGTATAAAGAAATAAGAAAAAAAAAATCATCTTCCACTACTCCTGCAAATGAAACTAAACATTTTACATTTCAAACCCAAAAATCGGAGACACTGCAAAAACATGATTTCAAGGCTGAAGCAGTTTCGAAGTGCACTGTAACGCATAGAAAAATAAAAAAGAACACGACCATTTCGGGAAGTGACTTCTTTAGGAAGTTATAGAAACTAGAAAATAAAATTTAATTTAACCTGCATTATTTCAATCATTTTTCGGCAAGAAAGATGGTTGCAGTCCGTAAAAAGGCTAACGAGAAGCGGAACATTATCAACATTCTCCAAGTGAGGGCGTATATTGTTGATTCCTGAAGTGAAATTCTGGAATTAAATTGGAAAACAGAGAAAATTCCTTTACTTCTTAGCGAAATATTTCAAATTTCAAATGTTTAATGCTGACTAACCTGATGGCAATTTCGCTTTATTCGGGAAAATCCCGGGTCTCGCTTCTTCGCTATATGACGATACTGAACATAAACTCCGACTGTTTTTTAGTGATCCGTCCTGATAAAAAATTGATGTTCAATTTACAAAAAATTTGCAATAGACAATATAAAATTGGGAGTATTGTGTAACTTAGAGTGAACAAACCGATTTCGATGATTTCGAGGTTGAATACATACTGCATTTTCGATCTAAGGATTTCGTGAAACTTCTGAAATGGAAAAATCTATAAAACTTTTCCACAAGAACGACAAAATCCCAGTCGAAAGTTTTGATGACATGGGATCAGTTAAGTTTTATCAGGAATAATTGGACAGAACTTGAAGTGAGACTTTACAAAAAAAATTAAAATCTTAAATAATCATATTACTGTGAAATTTGAAGGGCTTATAATATTTCAGAACTAGTAGAGAATGTTTTTCATAGCCTCTCAGTAAAAGTAGGTAGTAAGATGAAACCTGAAGATACTACTAATTGAGACAACAGAAGAATAACTTTGCCGTGGTTGTGGCGGGAAATGTCCACACCAAGTAGCTGAATGATGCAGTGTTATTTCTGCTGGATGTATACAAGAATGGTGTTTTACATCAAGAACTTCTGATTGTCCATCTACAAATATTAAAAAATTCACTATTAAAAAAATAAGATGTGTGCAGACTTTTTTGACAATTTTTTGGATAAATTTTAGTGATGAGGATAGTTTTTTCTAAACAGATTATAAAGAAACGAGTCACTATTAATTTGATCGCTAAATTATAATAAATAGCGTCTGTAAAGGTCCGGGTAGTGAGAAGTTATACAATCGGACAATGCTGCTTTAGTGTTTTAAATACTTGACAAGTTTCAGCATAAAAATTACGTAAAAAGTGTTTTTTTAAACAGTAATAGGAACTAGCTAAAACTAACGCTTTGAAGACATCTATAATATGAATGATATCTTCTGTGCCTATAACTGTCTCACCTTCACTGGCTAATGAAATATGGCAATTCCATCCTGCTTCTAGGCCTAACTTTTCCGCAAAAACTCGACTGCGCAATTCATTTTCTTTCGAGAAGTAAATGAAACGAATGCAAGCATGAGCTAACTGTTCAACTAATTGAACGACATCACTTCGTGCCTGCAAACCGCCCAAAAAACTATGAGATTTATTTGAAATTTATGAAGAACACATATTAAGCAGAAATAATGAAACGAAGTGGAATATTTTAATTGAAAAACTGACCTGATGTTGTAAAACAAGCAAACCACATAGTGTTTGCCCATGCATCACTTCCTCAAAACATTCATAAGCAGTGTGTAAAGGAAATTGACGGTAGAAAGCGTTCAAACACTCCATATCAAGACTAACTGTTCTCGGAATTGAAGTCTTCCCATTGACATCCTGATATTTCTGTAGCAAGGAAATATCAATATATCTTTCACTGAGAGTATCGGATACAGTACATCCCAATGTACGATAGCCAAGAACCAAACAAAATCTGGAACAGTGCCACCTTACAATCTCTTTGATAAAAAGCTTCGGAGATGATAAAAATTTTTTGAAACTATTCATATTTTTAATCCTCATAATACTGCTAATAATATGATGCGCAAAACCGATTTCCGTACAATAATTCGTTAACACTCTAATAATTTACATACAGAGTAATTTTATACAAGATCAATTACCCTACATAATTTCAGTAGTCAAAAAAAGCCCAAATTAAAATCATAGAATAAAGATGTTCAACACAACATACCCTGTCATCGTGTTGCGTTGATAAAAATCAAGAACTCGCTTATGCAAATTCGACGTATATGGTTCTAGAGAATTTTCACACCATACATGAGTGCAAGCATTAAGTAATAAATCAGCTGTTCCTTGGCTCATCATATGATAATACATCGACGCTGCATCCTTCGTAATTGTCACAAACGCATTTTCTAACAATGTTTGGAATTTCCGCGGTCTAAATTGTAATGTTTTTTATTAAAATAATATATGAGCTAATTTTCAAGCACTTGGAATCTAAAACTATTCAGAATAATCACAAAGTAGATAACTTAAACCAACAGACTTTTGTGAAAGAGAGTGGTTGCACAAAATACCGGAAAATGTAAAAATTGAAGTTGGCATAAAGAATAAATCAAATGTTAAACTGACTCGTTATCCGATCCTTCATCTGGTAATCGCTTATAAAACCCTATTGTTTTTGTTTCCGAAGTATGAAACTGTTTTAAAATTTTGTTATCAATCCTGCAAACGAATAAATATGAAACAGAATATTTCTTATCTCCGCCTATTCAGCTTCTTTTATGTTTCAGTGACTACTATTCACTACTGCTTAACTCATTATAGTTGCCCAACATCGAATGAAGATTTTCATAAAACTTCAAATCTCAATGTCATAAGCATGAGATATTAATGAACTTGGGATGGATTTCTAGATGGGAAATTAGAAAATGGAATAATTTTCGTGAACAAACCCTAATAATTGAGCTAATGCACAAAAACAACGTCGATTAGCAACTGCAATAGTGTTCGGCACAGTTTCCGAAGCACTACTGATATGATCGAGGAATAATGAATAGTGTGACAGTAGAGAACATCCATTTAAAACATTACTAATTCCAACTGGTAGCAAAGACCTTTTATAGCGACTCCTGAATTGTTATAGAAAAAAATAAGGATTATCTATCTATCTATACTGTGATATCAGAAAAAAATTTTCATTAAAACTCTAGTAAAAGCACTAGCAATAATATGGAACCTACCATAAAGAGTCATCGAAATGTACAGGAAAAGATTCCATTCCATCCATCGTTAAATCCAAGATTTTTGGCATTACTTTGCGTTCCTTTCCTTGAAAAATGTTGAAAACTCTGTACTCATAAAGTTTAGAAATAAATATACAATAATACAAGATAGAAAAATAAATAAATAAATTCTTAAAATTCAAACCTCTTTCAAGTGGGTCATCGGAATGAAAGCACAGCACCTTTTCGACTGTTGCATTTGGCCATGAAAGCAACCCATTCTTATCCAAAAAAGCACAGGATGTAAGACCACCGCATGTGAAAACAAAATCCGATGAAGCATGAACATGACCTAAAAACGTATGAAAATTAAAATTTTTGTCATTCCGCTTTACCAATTCAGTGATTTCAAAGTAGATACCTGTAAAATAGTGATAAACTGTTTTAAAACCACTGGTAACTGCTCCTTTCCTGTTCCTGTCAACAAAAATTCGAGCTGTGACAACTTCGGGGCTTGATATACAATACTGCAGATTACAATCGTCACCCAAAACAAAACCCAAATTCCTCAAAATACCGAAATTTTCAAGTCAAGTTTTAGAATGAAGCATGAAATAATCTCCAAAACTACTTTGTGAAAATGCTTCATTCAAAAATATATTTGGAATAAATACATTAAAGTAAAATAACAAAACATTAGTATTATCATATTATTGTAGTATGTCCACTGGTAATGCAACTACAAGTCGTGCTCTTCGAAGTAGGTTTCGTTACGGCCTGCAGATCAATGCTCTCAGCGTTCGTGCAGCTTGGGAAACTCACAGAAATCTGTTTTGTCATGCCATTCCATGAAGAAATCCATTTATAAGATACAATTTTAAACAGTACCATAACTTTCCAATCAAGCAGAAGACCGGAATCATAGGGCCCAAAAGTGGGAGAAAAATCAGTGATGCATCCACCAAGAAATTGGCAATATTTTCTCTCGCCACAAAAAAGTACCTTAAAATATTTACGGTCAAAGACTATTTTTATTGCATTCGTTTATTGTAATTAACTGCTACTACTAACCGAAAACAACGTAATGTGAATGTAATAGTGAATATAAAAGGCAAAAAGCATCGTTCAAGAATAAAATGAAGTGTCATGTCGATTTCCGAATTCAATAGATTTGGGGGGGTTTTGTGATTACGAAACGTTGAACGAATAAACTCGATAACTGGCGGTTCGACAACTTCACATAATATTGATTTTGATGGAAATACCTGAAAAATAGTAATACAAACTTGAAAATCGAGCAAATTTTAATACCTTAAGAACATAAAATGAAACAGAATCAAGAAAACAAGAATAAAAGCAAACTCCATGAGTTTCAGGACAAGGTGTTTCTAAAAACTGTGGCTTATCTCCCAAATCAATAATATCCCCATCCTGTGAAAGACATCGGCACGGCGATGATTGTCCAGCACGAAGTTCTATCATGTCGCCATCTACCAAAAGCATCCATGGAACATTTACTAACTGAAATCAAGCATGGATATCCTGTAACCAAGGGATTTAAAATCTTTTCTTCTCTTTATTTTGAATAATTTTTTTCAAATATATTGATAGCACTGATTTTTTGAGACTGGGACATTGTGCTGATAGCGGTCACGATTGCAGTGCAGATTAGGTATTTCCACACAGAAAGAGCGCCTAACTACAACTGTGGAAAGATTTCGTTTTAGTTTTCTGATGTTAAAGAAGTGGCAAAATCGAGCCCAATGCTTTTTCCAAAGCGGAACAGCTTACTTTGAGTCCATACGCACTTCTGAATTTATGTCCCGCTATACTTTGACTCATTAAAGGATATCATTTTGCCTTTTGAGTCCTTTTTAGCAGAAACTGTACCTCCTTGTCTGACAAATATTCAGGACAGCAGTTTTTTGAACGGCGAAGTGAAGAAAATAAATAAGCAAACTGTTATAAAGTGACCTTGTGATCCCTGTATGTCCACTGTAAACTGATAGCATCAGATGGCGGTACATGAAGATGTTCATATTCGAAATTCTCTTCTTTCAGTGATTTCAGTATATCCAAAATATTTAAAGCTCTGGCAACAACGGTCAGCCGTTGTGTGTGGTAAATGTTTGATGAAAGGAAAATGTTGGATACTGTCACAATCAACAACAGAACTGATCCGAGCTGGTCGAATAAAGTATAAGATCTAAATCTGTTTCACAAAACAATTTTTTACCTGTATTTCTTCAACTCGAGTCTAAATTAGAACTCCATGCGAAGCAGTTTAGAAAAAAAACCTGAGGAAACCGCAACTCAGTAGTATAAGACAACAGACAACTGAAGCTACTGCATATACGAGACAAAAGTTCCCAGTGGCTACTGTATTATGTGTCAAAAACCTGAAAATTCACTATTCGTCACAAAAAACCTTTAATGGAATGTTTTGAAACTTCTAGTAGTAAGGAAATACTTTCGAGAGCACACTGAAATGTTCCAGACTGCCAATTAAAACACCTTTCACGATCATTTTACCCTTGCTCACCTTTAATGAATAGTATTTTGATATTCTTATCGGAACTGATGGAAAATGATCGAATAAAGTGCAATCTCTCGACTTCGGTTATAAAACGACTAACCGCTAATGAGAACCTCTACTTAAGCATCTACATTTCCAGTAATATTTAATGAGGGATAACCTGAAGGTAAATGATCCAGCGACGCGTTCACGCTCTTTATCAATTTCAGATTCCAATATGTCACACAGCCTTGATAAGGCCTTCTTTGTGCTTAATCCAATCTTAACATCCATTACCTGCTTCAACCGGAAGTTTTTAGAAATGTCAGAATATTACATGGACCTCTTTCCCTCCGTATATTGCAATATCACGACCACTAAAATAATTTACGAACAGGAGAACTGCTGAATTTGTCAATCGTTAGTATCAGAAAACACAGCTTTAAAAATGCTCATTTGCAGAGATGGCCTGCCACGTTTTCAAGAGTTGCCGATCACAGAATTTTTATACAGTGTGACAAAAGATGTAAATGCTACCACGCAGGGAACTTGTGTTATCAAGAATGGTCTTCCAATGCAGACTGAACTAACAATATCCCTAATACGCATATCACTTTTGCCGTTTTTAAATTTTCACTTAACAAGCAGCAAGTTATGTCAAAACATCTCGCTACAAATAATTAGATCCACCAAAATAATGTATGTGCATCATAAACTACAAACATACTTAAGAACTTTTTATATTCCAAAAAAGCAAAACAACAAAACAAAATATCATTCCTCATTATCAACATTCACTGTTGTCAGCTTTTTAAATGTTGTAACAGGTACGTGCGTTACCAATGTGTAAAGCCGATCAGCAGAACTTTCATCATCGTTCCGGCGTCGTGATAAGCGCACACGTACACGATAAGGAACATTCCTGAACATTTAAATCTAAGTTAAAAATGAAGAGAAATCAGGTGAAAAGGTTCAAAAATCTACTTGCACCGCTGTTCACTAATGATCAAGACTCCAAATTTTATAATTATCCTTATAAAGAAGATATTCCTTGCCTTGCATAAACTTTAATAGAGTCTAAAAAAAACTCACCAGTATATAGCGATGTAAACAAAACACACAACTATGATAAAGGGAAGCACTATCACTAATAATTAATAGACATTTCATAATAAAATAATAAAACAGTGCATTCCAAAAGAATGCGTAACTAACATGATCACCCCAGTCAACTACACATCGTTCCCAACATTCCACCCTCTAATGAACTAATCCAATTTTAAGTAAAAAAGTAATCACATATCTCACAATACATTTATTTGCAAACCGTGCTTACTTTACGCCTTTCGACCACAAGAATTCATTTAACCGTATGTGGACACGTACATCTTTAGTACCCATCTGTTCCTCTGCGAACTTCCGTATTGCTTTGATAGCTTGGGGAGCACGTTTTTTAAAACCTCTGCAACTTCTGGCATTTAAATTCAACAAATTTCTAATAGCTCTTGAATGTGGGCTACAAAGCAATTGGAACTAAGGAACATGTGGTAAATGTACTGTACAGTAGACTTATTACATAATTTGATGCGGAAAGCAGTGAACTAAATACCTTAATATCTAAAATAATGATGGTTTCTTCAATAAATGTACTCACTGCTGATATATATAGTGTGTCTGATGTTTGAAGTGCCAAAATGACAGAGAATCAAACATCCACAGACCCATCTTTGCGTGCATTCTAATATATGATACAAACTTACACGCCATGCAATCGTCGATGTAAATTCACAGTATACTCGCGTGTTACCACTTCACTCATTGCACTTCGTGGCTTCCTTTCCTGTTTCGGTCCTTTCTTCGAAGGTGCCATTCTCAGATGCTTGAAGTGACAATCAGCAATTTATTACGTAGCAAAAGAAGACTGGCGCTTACCTACAACATTCTACTACTACTTCAAGGGAATTAATGTTCTATCGCCAAGAAGGATGCACTTCATAGGAAGACACCAAGGTCTCGAAATTGTTATCACTACCCGGTTTACAACAGGAACAGTGTCCAACGACCTCAACAAATGGAAGTACACAACCACCTATTCCTCAACCCAAACTTCTCTCGACCCGTTAAAAAACGACAGAAAATTATGCAAACTTGCGTCTCATTACTTTTGATTTTTAATAAACAGTATGAGTCACTCATGAAGCGTATCCTGGAATGTTGGTAATGGACGACGCGTGTGAGGTCGGGCAGCGTGGAAAGATTGAAGTGGTCCAACACTGCGTGAAGTATCTATCCATCCATCGTGACTGTTCAACGAAATTTAATGATAGTGGATGGTCTTCTGCGTAACATTCGTGCTTGCTAGTTAATGCGTTTTCCGTGATAACATTGCATTTATTCAAGTGAATAACTTCCTAGTTATTATCAAGCAATGTGGGACACGTCTGCGTGATTACTTGTTTGAAAGCCTCACGACATAGTTACAGCATGACAGTTTATCAGAGGAGTGATTGAGCATCATAGGTAATTTCCAGGAGCAGTCATCAGAAGTTCATGTATGATGAATTCTAAATGAATAATATAGATAGCAAAGAGCCTCGAGCTTCAAGGCCAGCTCAGTCACTCAAAAGAATTTTAACAGTTTCCAAAGTCTAAACATTAAAACGAACCAAAATTA
Source organism: Setaria equina (assembly GCA_003012265.1). Lineage (NCBI taxonomy): Eukaryota > Metazoa > Nematoda > Chromadorea > Rhabditida > Setariidae > Setaria > Setaria equina. The sequence goes on from PQVD01002582.1 coordinate 13,838, forward strand.
TCTACAAAAAGATGGAAAGAATGCATCAAAATAAATGTTTATATCGGGTGGTGCAAAAGTTATCAGTATTATGAGGCTTAAAAAATGAAAGAGAATTGTCATAGTGAACTGTCTAACATATAATCAAATCCATATGTTAGTGAGAGAAAAAAAGAAAAAAACTAAATGAAGAAAGGTAGACAGAAGTTTCAATCTAAAAAAATACTTAATGACTGACTACCCTTAGATTAAATATCAGCAGTAACTATTTTGAAAACTAATATTCCTCAGAACCTCACTGTGGGTTTGACCTATTCAAGCGGGAAAGAAATGAACCGAAAATTATTAGTGAAGGAAGAGGCAAAGATGACCCAAAAACAGATTCGGCATTTTTAAGGCAGAGTGTGCAAATTTGTAATATATAAAAAATATGTAGCAGTAAAATGTTGTCGACATTCACTAACAATTGAAAGGGAAAGTATCAATCCGCTGTAAAACAACAATTACTTAAATTGGATGATAGCATTGAAGCTTATAAAAAAATCAAGCGGTAAAGATAGGCTTGAAAACAATTAAGTAGCAATTATTTAAAGCCAGATAGGTTCAAATAGCTATGACAATTGTTAATAATAACTTGTCAAGCAAGATATAAATATGACAATCACAATAATTCACATTTAGTTGATAATTAATGGTAGAAGACACAAACAAATGAATAAACAATAATCAAATATACAAGAGACATAAATATATAAATAAGGAAAATAATAATAATAAGATTTTATTGAGATTTAATATTTATTTGAATACAGCATGTGTATAATAAAAATATAGCCTAAAAAATAAATGATGAAATTTAAGGACTGAAGAAGAAAAAAGATTATTTTAACAAGAAATTTGAAACCATAAAAGAACCGAAATACAAATACTTAAATATCGTTAATGCAGTAATTAAAAAATAGAGAATAAAAAAGAGTAAACAGTAGTTAACTGAACATTCCAAAGCGATTAAAAGCTGAAGAAAAGACAATGGATTAGCAACTGGCCAAAAAGTGAAATTAAAGAAAAAAGGAATGAAAAACTAAATCGACCTACTAGAAAAGTATTTCGCGCAGCTGTTCTCAAGAACTTTTTTTTCCAGAAATATGAAAAGAAGACAGTAGTAAAGAGATGTTCATCTCTATAACGACCAAGAATTTTCAGTTTTATATAAGTAGTGAAATAGAAGCAAGCTCATAATATAACCAAAACCTTTCTCATAGCCTAGAACACCAATAACATTATTACGAAATGAAACTATTAACAAGACAGTTTATACAACTTAACTCTAAATATTTGAGTGATAAATTACTCAAAGAGGACAAAAAATGTCTTGATTAAGTTAGAAAATTGAAGATTTGGGTCATCACATTCAGAAGATATTCTTTCGTGACTTAATTTGAAATTGGAGAGCATTTGTATTATCACCTCTTTTCTAATTCAGAAAAATATTCTAGCTTACAGTTTATAACCAAAGTAAGACATGACTCGATCACCTACTTTGAGTTGCTGTTTCCAGTTTAAATTAACAAAAGTTAGACTATGACCCAGTAATAATTAAAATTAGTTTTTATTATGTAGAGTTTATTAATTATGGTTTTTTCAGCTACAGATAACGCACCCTTAGAACTTCTCTTCAGTACGCTATTTTTGATATTTCAGCTGTCAAAGAAATTGCAATAATAAGACAACAAATAATTTTTTTTCCATAGTGGCTGCTCTACAAAAAATCGTTTATATAATTCCATTCTTCTGAAATTCAAAATTTAAAGCTTTTTTAAAATGTTGAAACTTTCAGTACAAAAGCGATTTCGGGAAAACAAAATTATTTTAGCATCACAACTACTTAAAGGAATAGTGATTCAGGATATCGTAATCGGATGACAATGAGAAGCGGTCATGTAAATGTCAAATTGCTATCAAATACAGAAATAGTCGCATAGTAATGCTGCATTTTAATGAGTTAATTAGAAAGGAATACAAACATTCTAAATAGAGAAAATAGAGATGCGGTGAAAAGAAAGATATTATAAAATTAATTAGTTGAGGAACTCTTTCTCTGAGGTGTTTTCATGACTGCTCTTACTTTCAAGAGTTGTCAGATATCGCGGGGCTGGTTATAAAGAGAAAGGGTTTACCTTTGCTGCTTCCTCCATTTTGTTGTATTATGATGCTTTTTTCTTAAAAGATAACTTTTGAAAAAAGAAATTTTTAAACAAAAACATATTTACGTGCTTCAGTGTTTAGTTTCACTTCAACTTATTTTATTAAAGCTTACTTGAATTTGCTATAAACTTGCAATTGCAAGTCGAAAAGAAGGGTTAAATAGTGTTTTATACTTTCAGTCGTTATACTGATGGACTTTAATTTCTGCTTAACATCACTACTGCGATTTCTAGAAATTAATTAATGACTGATTGATTGATTGAAAGAATCAAAAGAATGGAATCATTCTGCTATTTAAAGCGTAAAGAAATGTAAAGTTTCAATTACTAATAAGAAAAAAATTTGTTCCGACGGTAAAATTGGTGGCTTCCGGTGATGAACCTATACACGCAGAATACACTGACTGACCTTGACGGACTTGAGATGTTTTTAAGTGATAGATGATAATTAATTTACATTTTATGACTTCAATTTGTTGAGAACGAAAGAATACGTAGATACAGACTGGAACATCTTCTAAGGTTAATGTCATTCATCCAACACAGCCCACTTTTCCCTTCTTGTTAACTTTATATTTCATTTGATTTAAAAATTTTTTTCCCTTCCTTCTCGTATTGGAAATGTCAATCAATAAATAAATAGCTCAAGTCCATTCTCAACTATCTGTTTTCAGCGTCTTTATAACATCGATTTTTTCTAATTTTTTTCACATTCACAATTAATCAATCAATATTTTGACAAGATATTTAAAATAGGCTTACATTGAAATTAAATTTATTTTATGCAGTATAGGATAGATCTTGATACTTCTTAACAAATTTAGGCAGCTTTTAGAAATCCGTAGTTGGTTACACACGAGTTCAACAACTGAAAACTCTTTGACTGATTGTATGCATAAGTGTCATAACACTATTCAAATACCTTCGCATTGAGCAATTATAATGCATGCTTGCTTTATGTGCCACTTGCATGTCTATCTCAGTAATTAATTAAGTAGTGTTGCCTACCAATTTCATCACATTGCTCTTTTAAACTTCGTCTGTCTTAAAAAAAGAAACCAAAATTCTTTTTTTAGTCTGAACTGGCGCAAGTCTCATCCCAAAACATTCGTTCCTACATTTAACCACCTGATTGAGGTGGGCTACACTCAACCAAATGTGAAATAAACGATCACTTGAAGCCACTGCATTCATTCCGAACAGGTCACCTGTCGAGTGGATGAAGTACTTTTGTGACATCGGTTTGTAAATAAATCGAGCACTGTCGCCACCATGTTTTCAGATTTCTCCATCATCACACGACAGTTCCCTTCCTTTCACATTTCTCCCCATCATTTAATTTATTGTTATTTATTATTAT
>PQVD01002583.1:0-94401 GCA_003012265.1 Setaria equina
AAAAAAAAGATGGAAAAAAATGTCATGGAATAAGTGACAGAAAATCTCTCAGTGCGGTCATATATTGTAGAATTATTGAATATTCCTAGTATCGTAAGTTATTAGTTTTCTTTTATTTATATAAATCCCATTTCATGTCAGAAGTATTAAGATTATTGGAAAATACTGTAATTCTTTGTAGGCAATATGTTTATCGACTGAAATTAATGATTTAAAAATTGAAAAAATAAAATGAATGAGCGAGTAACCATTTCAACAGTGACCAAATGTATTCAGCTTCAAAATAAGCAATACCAAAAAGGTAATGCCAGTAATATATGTGCATCTGAAAATTCAAAATCTGTTGTTCAAATTGTAAAAATTTGTGAGAAAAATATTTTGTTCTGAGGTTTTTTTTCCTATTACCTTCAGCTGCAATAATTTCACCTTATTTAATCCTTCATTTCTTATTCCAAACACTTTTGTGAGTGCGATCAAACAATGCGCAAAATTACGAAGTTATTAAATCAATTTCTTTTTCTAAGACACAAGTAATATGAGACATGCCGTGTAACAGTGATACCGAGTGATCAGCGGGAGGACCAGAATCTCCCGTTGGTCCCTGCTTTCCTTTTGGTCCAGGGTCACCTCGGGGTCCCTGAGGTCCTGGTGGTCCAGGTGATCCCGGTGGTCCGGGATCACCTTCATCTCCAATGTATTCTTTCGGTCCAGTCCATGCATCGGCTCCTTCAGTTAATCTCTCCTGCTGTTTGGTTGGGTGTGTTTGATCGACTGTTACAGAAGTTGCAAATTCACTGATTTCTTTTTTCGGTACTGCAGAGGTAGCGGAAATCATAGGTTTTCTAATTTCTTTCGTTTTTTCTGGGACGATTACATCAGTAGAAGTAACTGGTTTTTTCCCTTTAATTGTTTCCGATACAATCTTATCGGTGAAATTGACGGATTTCATGACTTCTCCTATTTTCTTCTTTTGATCCTTTCTGGTTTGAGAAATCGCGAGCTCACTTTTTTTTTCTTCCATCTTTGGTAGATCTGTGGGAATTCTTACAGATGTCCAAGATTCAGACACATCCTTTGCTGCAAGTATTAGAACTTCTGTTAAAAGTGATTGAAAAATGCTAAATTAATGGATCTGTATTGTAATGACAAGCATTAATATTGCTTATCGAAGTATTTAAAAGATTAGTTATTTTTGTAAGGTGAGAAAATTCTGATTTCCTTATTAAACAAAATTTAATTTGTAACTAAACATTTCTACCAACAGTAAGAAACTCTAAATCACAACTTTTGGGAAAATTTCCACAACATTTCGAAATTATCTCTTTTGTACTTCAATCTCACTGTTGGAAGTTTGCAACTTTTTCTACTGTTGTTTGAAAGTTTAGAGGTAAGTTACAGAGTCTAGGTACTTGTATACATTAAAGTAAAAGTAATGCATACTTTTTACCGAAGATGTATTTTTTGATGAAGCAGAGGCATCAACCTGTAAGACCTAATAGGTCACTTAATCTCCAAATTAAAATGAATATCGAGTTCGGATAATAAAACTAAAAATTTTGGAAAAAGTCAGTGCTCTCACTACGACAATCGTAAAATATTTGTTACAGTAATTTCGTTTTTTTGAAAGCTTTTCAAAATACAATCTATGGTAAACATAATTTCAAATCCAACTTCAAAAATCTCAAGCTTTCCAAAACTGAAAAGTGAATTACCAGTGAAATCAGTGAGAGTTTTAATATTCCATGGTAGAGAGTCCAAAACAATTTCATGATAAAACCGTATATTCGTTCAGATTCAATCCTTTGGAACACGAGAAGATGAGATGGAATACAAACTGTTTAAATATGCTTATTCAGATCCTAGGCTTAAAGTAACAGTAAAATGGCTTAACAAGGTTATCGAATAAAAAAAAAATTATGAGGGATATTTGCCTTAAATAATATATTGCAGGCGGGAAAGCCACCAACCCACAAAAGAATTGAACAAAGTGAAAAAAGTCATCAAAAATGAATAAATTGTTCTACTAATATCATACTCATAAACCCGTAAAATTCTTACTTGATGAAGTAAATCTAGCTGTGTCCTTACAGAACCTCTACTGAACAACCTCTCTGCTTCAGGTAAAGACGCTGAAATGATGTGCTACTCGTTCCGTACTTCTTAAAGTGCTCATTGTTTTATTAAAATTTATGGAACAAATGTACCCATGCAAGTGATCAAAGTGATAAAATAACGACGTAAATATATCAATTCTCGCATGTAGGATCATGCTTAACAGTTATGTGAGGATTATTTTGCAAAAGTTTGTAACACACGGTCCATGTATTTATTAATAAAAGAGATGGCCTTGGTGATGATTTTGCCATTTTGATCGCATATCACCATCAAGTTCTCATATTTTTAAGAATTTTGAATATTTTGCTAAATTCGGGTCGCTCTTCGGGATTTTTAGCCCAGCACTGCTGGACTAATTTGGCAACTCCAGACGGTGTGTCCTGCAATGACCTCAAATAGTAACAGCAAATAATGATCGTGCAGTAGTAATTACAACAAATGTTAGTAGAAAATCATACTTTGGGCATTTCCATTCGATAATTTTGCACGACAATTTTCGCGCGTGTTTGAATATTGCTCAGTCCCGGGTAAGGCTCCGAACCATCGGAATAAATTTCCCAGACAAGTACACCGTAGGACCAGACGTCAGTTTTGTTCGAGTAAACCTTTTGCTGCATCGTTTCTGGTGCCAGCCATTTCACTGGCACCTATCAAATACATTCTTTTTTCAAATTTTATCTTCCATTTCATTGTTTCATTCAAAAAATTGTTTGAACTTATTATACTACTAGAATCACTTCTGGAGTTCTGTTTCATAATAACCATCCATTGTTCCAGCTGAGCGCCGCGAGATCATTGGATGGATGTTCCATTGGACCATTGCAGCTGTTGCTCATAGTACTCATAAACTTCAAGTAACATCTATGACTAGAAGGAAACGTTAAGAATGATAAGGAAAAGATACCTTTTCTAACTTCTCGTCTTGTACGATAAGTTTATCATCAGACATGCCGAAGTCGCTAATTTTTACGTCAAGTTTGGCGCTCAACAATACGTTGCGTGCAGCGATATCGCGATGAATACATTTTTGCTTATGTAAATAAGCCATCCCATCCGCTGCTTCGGTAGTGAAACGGAGCTTTGTGGCCAATGTTATTTTGCCCTTCTCTTTGCGCAAATAGGACAGTAAAGATCCTCCTGAACATATACTTAAAGAGAATACTGCTGACTGAATGATGATTGACTCTCTAAAATGGAGAAGTTTGACTGTGAGTGTAGAATAGTGAAACAAAGACTGGGTTGAAATCGTGATCGTGACTTGAAGAGATACATCAGAAAGATAAATGAAATGAAACGAACCAGGGCAATTCTCCATAACGATCATTAGGGGGTGTTCGTGCACAGCTACGCCGAGAATCCGAACCACGTGCTTATGCTCGTATCGACGCATTAAGCGTGCTTCCTTCATAAACTTCAGACGAGCTTCTCGAGTTGCTTCCTGACGCATCGTTTTCACAGCCATTTGCTGCTTCTCCGTTCCGAACGAATATTCCGCAAGGAATACCTTAAAGTTTTGGAGTTTCAGTTTACAAGTTGCATGAGACATCGCCTGCTTAATGAAAACCATTCAGCTGACCTCACCAAATGCACCTTCGCCAAGCTTTTTGACGAGTCTGATGGAGTCATGGTTCAGAAGCCACTGCGGTCTCTCGATGGGTCGACGAAGACGGGCTTGACTAGAAGCTGATAATGGCTCCTTCGTTGCCTTGTAGTACTGAATCAAGTCAGAGACACTTTTCTCGTGGTGATGCTCACAGTAGAAGGAGCCATCTTGATCCTGATTCACCATGAAGTGTCGCACAGCGTTATTGTGTCGCACTGAGATCGCAAGCACTATCTCACCTCAAAAATTCCTTTCATCACATTATTCGCTTAAAACATCGAAATATCTTAGCAGGACTTGTTGTCGTTGGAACTTCTGCTGCCATAGGTGTAGGAAGTTGGGACATTCCATTAAGTCAAGTTACGTAACGCAGCATTTACACGTAAATACGTGTTGAGGTCATTTCGGGTGAAAACAAAATAGAAGATACCAGGAGTTAGTTCAGTTTTACGTAGCAAAAAATCGCCTTCTTTTTTAAGTAATGGTTCAATATCGGTACGTGGTATCAATCCGTGATAATAATCAGCTCCTTTCACATCATCAGTTATTGATACCGAGTCATCACCCTGTGACAAGCAGATAATGTGATATAAATTAGTGAAGCAAATAATGGTTCAGGAAGTGATTCATTTGCAAAAGCACATTTAATTTTAAATTCTATTTGCTTGTCATGGAAGTGAGTTTAATAATTTTGACAATAGATTTTCAATTTTTTCTTTTATACAGAACCATTGGATTTCCAATTTACAAATCAGAATAATTAAATAACTTCAGGACTCAATTTTCCATGGAACTTTTAATTTGACACTTTCTTCTTAATTTTGAGGATTTATTTTCTCTCATTTAGCTCAAGTAAAAAAAATGTCTTAAAGATGTGATTATTTCTATATTTTCCTTTTGAAAGATTCTTTACCTCCTCTTCTTCCTTCTTTGGCATTTATGTGGGAGTTCAACCACCCCTTGATAACTAAGAAATAGGCAATGAAGATTCAATTCTCTTCTCAGCAATGGTAGCATACTACAACTTTTAAAATTTACATAAAACTTTTAATCACTTAATCGAGCTGTTTCATTTTCTAAAGAAATTTGCAGCTAATAAATAAGTGAGCCAGAACTTGACTTTAAGCTTTATGACAACCATTTTGTGCTCATTTTTACGCTGGAAACGATAGGTATAGTTAGTTAACTCTAGCTGAAGGTAGTGAGGCTTCATTAACTCGGCTACTAATTTAAACTAACTAAATTAATTAAGCGACTCGCATTAAATTAAATTGTTTGAAAATAATAAACTATTTCGTGGGAAGTTTAGAAATTCAACCCTAACTTTAGTGCTGTTATTTCGCGCTGTAGTCTCAGAGTGCCTTAAAAAATACTGTGAAGGGCGTCCTAAAGTTCGTAGGAATCCGTTGGCGTTTGGCTTAGGGTAGTTGAAGTGTTTAGGAGATTGGGTTGTAGGATGTCGGGGTGACTGGTCTTCCGCTCCGTACCTCGACTGTTTCGGGAGTTTCTGAAATGGTCGGCAACCCAACTTTGTTCTTTCTTAGCTGTCTCTCAATGTTTCTAACATTAAAGCGAGAAACAGCTTTCCTTAACCACAGTTCACCTTCTATAACACTAATCTATCTTTCCCAGGTTTACCCATGAAACTAGTTAGTTGGTTGTTTTCTTTGAGTTAATGACCTTTTTTTAATTCTTTTGCGAAGTTTTTGTCTGGGGACAGATATATGTAAGCACAGATAAGGAAAAGAAAGGGATGGGTTTACCATAGTTGACGGGAATAAAAAATCTAGCTATAAAAGGGGAGGAAATCTTCGAGTTTTGACTTTTACAATTTCGCAGAATTTGTATGTAAGAGAATTCGATTCGAGGATTTTTTAGCAGGGAATTTTACCGTTTTTTTTTTTAGAGAATTTTTAATTTTGTCACTTACATCCGAAGAGTTTTGAGGGCTTATATCGAGAAGGTAGTGCAGTATGGCCCGTGGACCGAAGCGACATTTAAAGCGCCTTGCGGCGCCAAAACACTGGATGTTGGACAAACTTGGTGGTAAACCTTTTTTTCAATTTCATTGAGCGTTAGGAATGCCACTGTGCAGTAAGAAACGAAGTCGTAATATTAAGGCCAACTTGCGATATGTGCAGTATTCTTTGTTGTTGTTACTTGTTTTTGATGTTAAGTCACTTTTCGAAGTTCCATTCACTTTGTTATTTTTACCATCACGAAAAAGACGTGTTGTCTAAGTGATCATTTGGAGCTGATAACAAAAGATAAGATTGGTTCCACTGATAAAAATCGACGACAACTATACAGAACTAGCTTTAGCGTGAAAATCTGTTAAAATAATGTTGTAAAAGTGTGACTAGTGATTTTCGTAGGATGGTCAAGTCGCCGGTAGTCTGTTGCCATTCCCGTTGATTTGAGGGGAAAATGAAGCGGTTTCAATTCTACTGGAAGGAATAAAAAATGCAGCAATTAGTGATGAAGATAATGGAATTACCGTTTGATATAAGCATGATAAATGTTTCGCGGCATACTCTGAAATTGCTGCTAATGTATTCAGTTTTACTTTTGAACTATGTCGTTTTGTAATGTGGCAAGTGAAAGAGAGAATGCGCGACATATAGAGTAAGAGATTCAGGCATCGATCCAGTTCCCTGTAATAGCAAGATTCCAGACAGTAACTTCTCGCTTGCAAGAAAAAAAAAATGAATATTTTCAGGTGTTTTTGCCCCAAGACCACGGTGTGGGCCACACAAATTGCGAGAGTCACTTCCTTTAATATTGTTCTTGCGTAATCGATTAAAATATGCATTGACATATAATGAAGCGCGTATGATTTGTAAACAACGGCTAATCAAAGTCGATGGAAAAGTACGAACGGATATGCGCTTTCCCGCAGGATTTATGGGTATATTTCATGGTATTCTAACAGTACTACGTATTTCTTGCACTTCTTCTAGTACTATCATTAGATGCAATTTCTTCGATTAGGAGTTTTTAGGCAGCTTGGTGGTTTGTTTAGCCTAAGATTTGTTCAAATGACTTATTATCGAATAATTAATTAGTATTTAATTTTTGGAAAGTGACTGCTGACGTATCCTTTTCCTTAGAAATATTTTTTAGATGTAATCAGGATCGACAAAACGAATGAAACTTTTCGCCTTCTTTATGACGCAAAAGGACGGTATGCCACCCATCGTATTACAGAGCAGGAAGGAAATTTCAAACTGTGCAAAGTAGTGAAAAAATCTGTCGGGCCAAAAGGCGTCCCTTTTATTGTTACCCACGATGCTCGAACTATTCGTTATCCAGACCCTCATGTTAAGGTTACCATTGTTTTGATAACTTACATTTTTGTGGCAGTATATCTGATAAGCAAATTTGCACTTTGTTATTGGAATTCGGTTTTTAGGAATCGAAGGTTTGATGTGGTTTTGTAATGTATGCCAGGATGGCTGGCGTACCGCTCTTATTACCCTCACTACTTTTTATTATTCAGTCTTCATTATGGAAATAGAATTAATGATGTTGCTAATGATTATATTTCACGTATTCACGTCTTTGTTTTGTTATTTCCTTCCCTTACATTTCGAACTTTTATTTAGCTTCTCTGATCTTTTTCAAAACATAGTTATTTTCTACTTTTTCGAGAATTTCAGGTAAATGACACGATAGTGGTGGACATTTTAACTGGTAAAATGAGTGATTTTGTTAAATTCGATCAAGGTAATTTGTGTATGGTAACGGGAGGTCGTAACATGGGTCGTGTTGGCATTGTTGGGCATCGTGAGAAGCATCCAGGATCATTTGATATTGTGCACATTAAAGATGCTGCTGGACATTCATTTGCTACTCGGTGAGTACATGGAGAGAGTGCCAAGCAAGTTATATTTATATTCTTTGAATAAAACTGCTAAGAAAATTTTGAGGTTTTGAAAAAAAAAAATGGGATTTCTAAAATTCGGTGAGGTCAAGATCCACATTGCTTGCAAGACATATCTGCTCCGCAGTAGTGATGACTAAAGAAGGCCGGGGCCTGGTTGGCATAACCGCCGGTCCAGGTCAGTTTCTTCTTTTTGTTCCATCTAACCAATAAATCTGTGTTAAAGAATAAGTGAACTTTCTTTGCGCAGAAACAATAATTTTCTAGTGATTTATGGTGTAGTTTAGATTTTCTACTTTGTTAATACCTTATAGTTAGTTTTTTGTCGGATTTTTATAGAAATAGGTTTTTTGGTCGAGGTTTTTAATTTACAGCCCTAGTTATGTTTATAAGTAAGATTTGTTCCATAATTTAATTTTTGCCCCGCATACCATCGTTCTTGTTACCTTTCAGGCTCAATAACGTATTCATCATTGGAAAAGGAACAAAATCAATGGTGAGCTTGCCAGGGCCAACGAAAGGTGTTCGTTTAACTATTGCTGAAGAACGAGATCGTCGCCTTGCACAAAAAAGAGCTGCGTGAAGTGGTTTTGTTATGACTTATGTGGTTTAATTACTTGTTAAATAATGATTAAAATACATTTGTTATTGGAGTTTTTGTCCTGCACTGTCAGCTTTGTCCTTTACATATACATATGGTATATTGGATTCAGAAAATTCACACACAAAGCTTTCTAGGTTAAATAAGCGGTTCTTTCATTTCAGTGTTGTAGGAATGAAGAGGAAATTGCGGCGAATTTATTTGAATTGAGGGGTGTGAATATATTTACTGTTTGGATTTTGCTTTCGCGGATTTGGATATTTTTTCCTAACATTTCTATGTATGGGTTGTTTACGATTTAGTTTACTCCGCCTCAACTTCATGTAGTGTTCCTTTTCATTTGAATGTTCTCTTTTCCCGCGAAGGATGTGGTCATGTACCATATATGTTTACAAGGGATAGAAAAAAGGCTTTTGCATGATTATTTACAACACTGCTAGTGATTTCTTGTTGGTAAGATGCGTGGACTTGCGATGCCAGCCGATATATGGAAATCTCTACACGGGATTTTGTGTGTTCACAAACCTCGTGATATGTCGTTGAGCGCACTGAAGCGGTACCTTATCAGTGCTATTTGTGAAAGTGCTAACAAACGCTGCTCTCCGGTCGAAATACCAGAAATCGAGATGCCTGTAGTAGAGCCTCACCCGAAATCACAAGCACCCGTTGTCGTTGGCCTACGAAAGCAACCAGATTATACGTAAGTGAAGCAAACGTTTCTGCTTCTTTCTTGCTCTATTTTAGTCAAAATGGCACAAGTTTTCATAACGCATTGGTGTAGTTCATAGTGTCACTTCCCTCGTTTCGCATTTTCTCTATAATACCGTATGCTTTGTATGGAACCTGAAACTATACCGTCTGCAGCGGATAGCAGTAATGTGACATTGGGAATTGAAACCCGCGAAGAACAATTAATTTGTAGTACTATACGCAGTGATATGCTTTATTGTACAAAACTGATGTTATTTACTTATACGTAGTTTCTTTATTAACTAATATGAGCAGTATTATTTATTTGCAAGTGAAATTTGTTCTTTCCGTTGAAATCGCTTATTCGTGACAACTTTCTAAGAAATCTAACTTTCTTCTGTGGTGTTGTAGCTTTCATCCTCTTGTTGTTGGGCAACCGTTCAGGAAAGAAGATATTCGAGTAGAAGAACTAGATTATCAACAGCCTGCTGGTTCCGGCATTTGCTGTAAGATTTTGTTTCTTTTACTCTCTAACTCAATATTAATCCTTCCTTTAAAAATTTCGAGTAGCCATTTCTACGATACATATAACTTACATTTTCCATAACAGCCATATTAAATAAAACAAATTGTACTTTTTATGATTGCATTCATGATTTGATTTTTTTATTAGTACATGTACATATTTTGCAGTATTGGGTATTAATGATGGATGCGATAAGCTAGAAAGCTTACGTGATCGTGTTTGGGTGAACGAATATGTTTTGCAGGGTCAGTTAGGTCGGGGAACGGTTCGGAATAAAATTCGCGGAAAAGTGAACCGTGAGTGTGACTATGGTATGATTTTTCTATTCATTCAGGCCGTTAATTTCAAATGCAACATATTCTTTTTCTTGACAGTTTTAAATCAGTTTATATCTCTAGTTTCTTTTTTTTTCTAGAGCAGAGCAAAGTTGTGTGAGGTTTTTCATTTTTCTAATGGCCGTAATTATTCTGATATAATACTAGGCAATTTTATGTCATTTTTTTTAGTAACCCTTCCCATACTTACTAATTAGCTTAGCTTGAAAAATATTTCACTGAAAATTTAATATGCTTTAGAGCATATCACTTATCGAAATATATCAAGATTTCTCTTACGACTACAAGCTCATTACAAAAAGCTAGCATTTAAATTAGCAAATGTGGATTTGGAAAGTCAGGAAGCGTTTGAATTGGCTTGCAAGGTAACAATTTCTTTATGTTTTATCTTAGTGCGATCTTAATCCCTTTTATTCGCTTCTCATATTTTACATTTCTTCCATTTTCATTTTTTAAAGTTGCATCTTTTTAGGGTTTGCCGAGGCCTAAAGTACTGGATGCACCTGTAATATACTTTATCAAACTCTCGCACTTTAATCCGCCACATTTTAAGATCAATTTGCACTGTGTTTGCAAAAGTGATGATTTTTTACAAGATTTCGTAAATGAAATCGCGTTGTCTCTCGGTAATCTTATCGTTACTTTTTAAAAATTTCAAAATTTCTTCGAAGGTTTTAATGGTTTTTGGTGCGGCTTTTCCTTTATCTGCAATCTCATTTTTCAATTGATCCGTTTATTGTATTCATTTCAAGGGAGCTGGTAATAAGGACATAAAAATCAATATTTTCGAAAGGTTTTATTTTTCTGATTACTACTTTCTGATAGTTGCTTGATTTACAAAATTGCTTTCCTGATATGTTAATTAAGGTTCTGTAGCATCGTGTCGGCAGTTAATCCGAACGCGGTTAGGACCATTTGGTTTCATGCATTCACTGTTGGACAAGCATTTTACGCTGAAAAACGTTTTAAAAAACATGCGGCTTTGTCAAAAAATCATCGAACATGACGAAAAGACATTGGACAAAGAAGTGATAAGGATTACGACTGAATTAGATCTAGGAGATGTGCTCGAAGATGAATTTATCGAAATGCTTGATGAGGAGGAAGAAATTGAAACTGTGGAGGACTGTTTACGCATGCCTTGGGGTAGAACATACGATTAAATCTCGTGAATAAAGTGTATGGTATCAATTTTTCTGAATATATGATATCAGAAAGAAAAGGGCATTTATAGGTTGTTTGATGTTTTATTTTATGGAGCTTACTTCTCACTATTTATTTTTCGCTTTATCGATGTAAGTTGTATTTATGTTTTTCTGATTTTTCTACCATCATGTTTTTTTCCACTTTATTGGTGGTCTTTTTTTTATGGCACTGCTATGACTTCATAAAACTAAGAAGTTCCATCAGTAACTACGAAACACGTCAAAAATCCCACAACTTGGTGAAAAACTTATCGTAGTTCTACAAATCCAAATCTAATTTCTTTATTAATGGATAAGCACATATGGAACTTATTACTGCTCGATTTAAAGGACGAAGGAATTTAAGTGTTTACAACTTGAATTCAAAGAAAGAGGATGAGAAATAGCCATCTTAATTAGCATTCAAAATATATTTAACTGGATAATTAGATTGAGGTTTTCTGATCCCCATTCTGATTATGATTGGATATGGCCCTGAGAAGTGAAGGTGGAATTGAATACTTTATTAGCATTTTATGTTAATTATGGGGAAAGGAATATTGAGTGGGAGAGCATTTCCATATGTACGGGAAACATCTGAATAAAAAAAGTTTGAATTCAGTTGATTCGACTGTGTAAATGGAAGTAGTCAAAAAGTGTAGGGAGTGATTGGTACATTTGAAATGAATTTGTTTAATTTACAAAATTTCCAAACTCTTACAAAGTTGAACTAGAAAAAAAGGATTCAAAACTGCACCCTAGATATTACGAGGAGCCTTTTCATTATATCCTATCAAATTCAGTTTTCTTGTTTTCCAGAAATACTGTTCAGTTTTCAAGAGCTAACAGAATTATAATTTATAATAGAAATGAAAGAAAATAAAATCGAATAGGTCGAAAGCTCGAACTTAATATTATTAGACTACGGAAGGAGGAATGTAATTTGTCTCAGGGGACAATTTTAACAAATAGGGAGGAAATGGGTTTCGATAAATATACCATCTTTTGAATATTTCTCACTGATTCTACTTGATATCGATCCAGCGATACTTCTCAGTCATTGTAATCGTATATTGTGGTCCATTTTTTTAATTGTTCCACTTACAGATCCATATTTATCTTAGGAAAAAAGGATGAGATTTAGGTTCACTGTAATCGGATGCTTTGAATATTGTTCACTCTAACAAAAGCTGCCGGTGTTTATCCAGTTTTTGCTAGACTCATCCAACATCAATTTAGCATTCTCATGGAGTTTCTCTATATTTCAGTATAAGGGGTTTTGGGTTAGAATTAGCAACATCCAAGGTAGATCTGATGACTGAAAAACTTCGTACTAACTTGCAAAGTAACAATAGCGGGAAACATCAGTTTAATAATTCGACATAAGACCGCTTTTCCACCAAATAATGGCAAGTTTGACATGAATGATAAAAAAGGCATATAATGTATCACATTTAAAATAAAACGTGCATTAGGGAAAGAGGATAAATCTATAGAGCAACAAAAATATACCGAGGTCTACTAGTTGAGCTTGTCACTCGATATAGATTAATAATGTCTGAATAAATCAAAAATAAAGAATATTATTCGGGATACTTGGCTTCACTTTGGATTTTATTAAACTATAACTACATATCCCGGAAAAAAAAAACTTCTCAGCTTAGCAAAGGAAATGGTTATAAGGATAAGAATCGGTCAATGATTTTCTTTTCTATACTCATTATTCATTCTTTACATGAAGATGAAGCCAAGTAAAAGAAATGGATAAGCGGAATGAACAAGTCCGATACAAAAAATGGCAGCGAAATCACGGTGTGAATCACGCGAATCATTACAAAATTTTTCAAGATTGAAATGAATACAGTACAAATCGTTGCCAAAGTCTCTTTCAGGAACGTAAAATATAGCCCAAAAAATATGTTTACAGTTATGACGAATGGCTCGTTATTTATTCTTGACTTAAAAATTCAAAAAGCGTCTGAAATACTGCAAACACAACAAAAACAGTTAATAATTCAATCAACTACTTAATTCACCCTAACTTAGAAAACCCACAAATTTTGGGAGACATTTCCTAGGGACTAGTGAAACCTAGTAAAACAATTTCAGATAAAACAAAAACAACTGAATGAAAAAAGGTTTCAAAAACAATCAAATCATCTTCCCTATAACATTGAAATTGTAATAATTAATGATGGGAAAAACTGTAATTATTTTAAACGATAATCAAAATGATAATAATCAAGAGGGAAATCTATTTCTAAATTATTTATCATACTAAAAAAAAAGTTCTTAAAAACATAAAAAACAACAAACGAATCAAAAAGAATAACATCTCTAGCAAACCAAACAAAGAGAAGTTAGAAATATCACTCATTTCTAACCCTCGGAGTTATCATAAATTTTTCTATAGGAAGAGGAATATTGTTATTTTGAGTGTGATCAAACAATAACAAACAGGACTAGAGCTATTAAGATTGTGCAATTGATGCTTTGATTTAGCTGAAGTAAAAACAAACTTGAAAACTTAGAAATACCTTAAAAAAAATATAAGTAAAAAAATAGTGTGATCTTGTTAAATTAAACATCGCCATCTATGAACGCGAAGCATTGACAGCTGCAATAGACGATAAGAAAATGAATACAGTAAAAAAAGCATTGCTCGAAATCTACGAACGATTGTAAAATAATACTGATGAAACGACCATCAGAATGCACTAATTCATTCGGAGATAAGCTATAGAAACCTTGAAGTGTACTGCTTTTGGTAAGACGTTTCAAAAATGCATTCCCGCATTTCTATATGCCAAATTTTCTGAAGGACATCAGTTGAAGCAACTGAATTTAACAATGTGCCGAATAATTCACGGCCACTATCTTACAACAAAAAATATCGTGTAAACTAAATAATTTTTCGAGACCTTCAAGAAGAAAACTGATAAGAAAACAGATGACTAAAACTTAAGTTCGAGAAAAAAAAACGAATTTACCGCAAATTTCTAAACAACATCAGCTAATTTGAGAGGGAAAGGTTTAAAAACATATGCACGTATATCACCGGGAAAGAACTACTATTCTACTTTTTTTGTCCTCTTTATACTGTTCCTCATAACTGCATCAAAATCTTGAGGTGATGATGCAGAGGATATTTCACTGTCTGATTCCTCCCTAATATCAACAACATTACCCCGTATTGACTTAAGCGCAATCTTCACTATTATAACTGTCCAATAAATGTGCAAAATCAGCAAACAAAGCAGCATTGCGGGAAATATTCGCGGAACTATTGGAAGCTGTCGTAAATTTTCCCAACGATAATCTGCCTGAAAAGGTTAAATTTTACAGTAAACAAATTCTATCGTTATCTCGTTTCACCTTACCCTAAACTTTTTCTTTTTTTTTTTTAAGTAACAGCTCTTAAACAGCAACTTAGATAACAACCCAAATTATGATTGTTCTTGAAAAACTTGTACATGAAATGCCCTAGCGAGAAAACTAACCAAGAAACATATATGTTATTCCTATCTGAACGGAAACTGGATTTACATAAAAACGCATAGGCCGCATTGAAAGGAAATTTTTGGTTTGAAGGCAGAAAAATGAAAACAAAAATACTGACACAAAAGAACATCTAATAATGATTAAAAAATGGCGATATACCTGTATCAAAGCGGGTGCATCGACTATTACCGACCAAATGACGAAAAATGGGAAGTAAATGAGCCTTGTGACAATCCACACTATCATAAAAACTACAAAAAGACATTTTAAAACTGTTCCCCAACCAGCATAGCGACAAAGTTTGGCCAACTCACTGAAAAAATACACCAGTGTCGATTTAAAATGATACAGCGCAATAAACAATTTCCATATCTCAAAGCAAACCAATTTCATTACAAAAGTTCTTCCTTTTTTCGCTATGGTTGTCTTAAAAAATGTAAGAAGATACCACTAATGGAGATCAATTAAAATTATCATTATTATCAACAGATAATCTTTTGTAAGGGATCAAGCTTCAATAAATATAGAGAACTTACAGCATAAAATCAGCGGTATCATGGCTGAAAAGAATCACAGTACCAATTCGAATCAAATTCATTACGAAACTAAGAAAAAGAAGCCCAGCAGTGATTATATGATGCAGTGTCATTTGTATAAAATCAGATCGCCGAATGTCAAACAGGAATGAACTGAAAATATATATTGGTCTTTTTTGGACACCCTGTGAAAAATAAGCTCTTTAAAAATTAAACCTGATAATAAGAGAGCAATAGAATGACATCTGGATCACATAGTACCACCAAATATTATCGGTCAACTCATGACGAGGCCAATTTCGCCAACATTCCGAAATATCATACAGCTGTGGTTGATCCGACAAAACGTAAAGACCTTAAGGAAGTCAAAACTTAACTAAAATGAATACTCCGGTAAGTAACGTATTAAGATATGACACTATATTAAAAATGATAAATGGTGCAATCAGCAAAAAAAAAAAAGGTTCGCCTTGGCTCGGGAAATGACCGAATTCCTATATAGCATTATTGACCAAGCAAAAATTATAAGATAGCTAATACTAAAAAAACACACCATATAACCAAATACATAAGTAAAACAGAAATCGCCATGCGGTTTCTGCTACCCGCTTGAACTTTCCTCTCCCAGCCGGACGAAAACCCAGATACGCTTTAATACGGAAATTCAGTGGTTCCTTAATCATACCAAATAAACAACCAATCGGTAAAAATATAAAGCACTCGACAGCAAATCTTAGCAACAATAATAACAAGCAATATCTGAAAATTTTAACGTCAGTTAAGACAAACGTACTACAGCAGTCTAAATAATTTAAATGATCATAATGGCCACGATATCCATAAAATGGTTAATATTCTGCACAGCACGCATCTGTTTTGTCAAGTAAAACTTGACGTGAGAAAAGTTTAGGTTATTGTAAAAACCACAGATGCAGTGACTAAGCGACTAGAAAAAATTCTCTCTTATAAGACACCACAATAAATGAAAAATATCATGAGATTGATTTCTTTAATTGCTCTAAATTACAAAGAAATAGAAGAATTCTATCATGTACCCACAAATATAGATTGCAATATTACGCAATTAACTGTTTTTCAGTGTAATTTCACTTATACCACTAATTAATATTATCCTGAGTTTCTGTTAACTAAATAACGAAAGAATACTTTGAAGAAGGAGGAATGTTGCAACTTATCCAGAAAATGTGAAAATAAAATAAGGGGTTCAACATCTTTGATTAATTAACTTCGACTGTTGATACAGTCGATACAAAAAAAAAATGATAAATAAATAAAATCTACATAGAATTTTTTCGAACAGTGGATGGGAACTACATTACTAGTGATATAAAAATGCATACTTCATCGCGTAAGTTAACTCCCAAATCTCCGGATAATGAACAGTATGGTTAGATTTAAGATCATTCCAGGAGATATTCCCTGGGAACCAATACCGTTCATCCCAAAACATTGCTCCGTTTTCTTGGACTGCAAATGATTGGATCAGTGTTACCTGCAAAACTGATACAGAATTATATGGCGAAAATCAAATGTGAGAACATGAATAATTGGCATTTTCTGTGCTTTAAAATCGTAAAACTTTAATTTAAATCAAATACCACAATTCGAGAGAAAAAATTATCTATGAATTATGAGCTTATCTATTTTTTTTTTTATTATGAAATATGTTAACCGACAACTATAATAATCAAGTAGATGATAAACACAACCATATGAAAAAGAATAACGATAACAATGAGTCGTAATGTTCTATAAAAAGATTTTAAAAAATATCCACTGATGGTAGACATATTTATCAAAAAAAAAAACAAGTTTTGGAAAAGACTCTGCAAAGGATTTGAAGGAGAATGGTATTATATCTAAGTGACCGACATTTAACCAGTCTCTTTCGATAACAAAACGTATCGATACTAAAATATCGCTCACATAATCAACCAGTGAAATGATAATAACATCAACGATATCAACTAACAACATGTAGAATGTCATTCGAATGGGACTATACAGTAAAATATCTTACTCTGCCAGTTCACTTTTTTTCACTTTATTCTTTTTGTTTTGAACTGCTGCCAGATGTTATTCAAGCTGAAGAATAATGTGATTCATTAATAAACAAATGGATACGGAAAGTGGCAAGTAATGCGGAAAAACCTCTGATTATCACTTTGACTGCAGTTGCACAGAAGCAAACTCTACCAGGCAAATCTATAAAGCTTAACTGACCCAGAGATAACCCGAAATAACTCAACTTACAGAAGTTTAACATAGTTCAACAAGAAGAAATCTAAGTCTGAAATCTCCTCGGCAATATAACCCGAATAGCTCAGTCCTTACAATAATATCAAGAGACTCATGAAAATATTTTTTCGACTGCTTTTCATAAAAGGTTAAATACCATCCACAAAAATTCGATATTACCAATGCTCGGTTTCATCTTCCGTCACGAGTAATGTCAAACTTAAATTAACATTATCCTTCAGGTATCTATGATAATAACATCAACGATATCAACTAACAACATGTAGAATGTTATTCGAATGGGACTATACAGTAAAATATCTTACTCTGCCAGTAACGGTAGTTCGCGTAGAAGACTCTGTAAAAGAAAGTGAATGGGACTTTTATAAATCTGAATAAAATTCTCATAAATGCCTGAAAAACCGAATTACCTATCAAATCAACTTTAAAGAAATGTCTGAATAGATTATATTCATTTGGCATATACAGATGTGCATACCGGTAAGATGAAGCAAGCACAAAGAAACAAAGTGGCAGTTAGTAAGAAATGTGAATTGAACAGGAACGCATTAGAGAAGATGGGAACGAGTGATAGTTTTCATTGAAACCTGTGGTCGAGGTAGCATAACATACTGCATAGTAGCCCAGTGGGATTTCCATAAATGTTCAGCAGTTGGGTTGAAGGGGTATGGTAGGGTTGTCTGTTGTAGTCGTGTCTGTTAAGTTGGTTGTTCGAGGCTTGTTACCAGGTATCCTTGATTATCGCTGTACTTACCGGTTACCAGCCTTTATTAGATATCTTTTCACATGCATTTGATGTCTAGAGATTATGTTGCGATGGTAAGAGACTGCCATAACTGTTTGTTTCATAAAGAATACTTACGCAGTCCTTTTACAGGGACTTAGACAGTTATACATAAGGCCGAATATGGCGGACATTGCGATACAAATGAAGGAGGAAGAGCAGAAGAAGGTTATTTTTTCGGTGTTTCAGTTTGCGAAAGAGAAGCATTTCTCGTACGATGCTATTACTGAATATTTTGTAATAGATGCAAAAATCATATCTCACCCTGTATTCGGGAAACTGCAACACTGACGGTGGAAATAGTTGTGCTAGTTGTTGCAGATATGTTAGACTTTACTTCAGAAAGGTACCATACAAGAAGTTTTGGTATTATAAGATGGAAAGTAAGGTTTGTTTAATGGAGTAATTAGAATCGAATGTGGCGTAATCTTTTTAATCGTTTTCACTTATCACTGATGATTATGGTAGTGATTTCATCATGTAGGGTAATTTAGTCTTCACTTTCTCTACGATAGATTGATTTAGATAGCAACTGATGACACGTCCTCTGGTTCTTCTGGGAATGAAGCTGGTGATGAAAATGAGCTGAAAGGTTCAGATAATGAAAACGATGAAAACGAGGGTGAAGTTACAGAAGCTCAGAAGAAAGTTGCCGAAGCTGCAGGATTAGCCGACCAGGTTGTTCTTTATTATTTGTGATGTTTATAATTCTTTTGCTCAGTTAGTGCATCTAATTTTAAAGGATACTATCAAAAACTTTATTTGCTTTCTGTACATGTTTCTTAGGTATCTGGCGATAAAATGAGCAAGCAGTCACGGTCGGAGAAAAAAGCGCGTAAACTATTCAGCAAACTGGGCTTGAAGCCAGTTCATGGTGTTTCTCGTGTTTGCATTCGGAAATCAAAAAATATTCTTTTTGTGATAAATAAGCCGGACGTGTACAAGAGCCCGGGCTCAGATACATACATTGTTTTTGGTGAAGCTAAGGTGCTTTTTCAATATCCAGGGAATTTATGGCAAGATGATTTGTAATAATTTTGTCCAAGAATTTGGTCTTTTTAGACCCTGTCAATTTTATTTATTTCTTTTTTCGTGGTGGTTAAGGTGGGAAAACATCTATTTTGACTTTGCATAGCTACTTGGATTGTTTTCTTTCCGAGGCAGTTCTCAAGAATTGTTCTTCCATCTCTCTAAGTATAGAATTAACAAAACATTGGAGAGGTATCGCATGGTTCTACGTTTTGAACTGTAGTAGCCTTTCGTAAGCAAAAATTAGTGTTAGTTTGAACTCTTCTTTACGCAAACTTTTTTTCATATCTCGTGAATTTGTAGATTGAAGACTTAAGTGAACATGCACGATTTGCTGCGGCAGAAAGGCTGAAACCAAACGACACACAATTAGGTGGACAAGGTGGACGTATGAATGTCGCTCGTGCCGAACAGGAGGAAGAAAGTGGTGATGAAGGTGAAGTCGATGCAACTGGCATTGAGGAGAAAGACATTGAACTAGTAAATTTTTAAAATTATTGATACTCAGTGAAAGAGAGTAGATAATGTGTCAAATAACGGTTTGACGACTTTCTTCATGAACTTTCTTGAAAAGATTCCTTTGATTCTTGGATCGTACGTCCTGTTTATCTGCATAAAAGTATGGACTGAATCAGATGCCCATACTGCTTTTTATTGGTGTTCTTAGCGAAGGTTTATTGCCAAAAAAACACGAGACAAAGAGGTTATGCTCTAGATTGATTTGAGGTTTTTAGCTTAAACATCGCTATTGATTCCAGGTATGTTCCCAAGCCAACGTATCGCGTAATCGAGCCATCAAGGCGTTAAAGAAAGCTGACAATGATATTGTCAACGCTATAATGGAGCTGACCATGTAATGTGGTATTGTTCGGGTTTTGTTTTGAGAGACTTAAATTGATTATGTCCTTGTGCCCTTGCTTTCTTTAACTTTATTTTAAAATAAAAAATGCTCAACTGACCTGGGTGCTTTTTTTTTTTTATTTGATTTTCCATTAGCTAGATCAATTCCTGATTAACTATTGTAATCCTCCATCACCTAATTGAAATTATTGATCCACTGGTCATTGCTGACTATTACCACACCGCATCATGCTACCGCCAAACCATGTTTTAAATAATCTTCTAGTTCCAAAACTATAGGAAAATTAGAGGAGTCCGTGCCCCAAATTCATCCACTTATTCCATAGATTATTGCTTTAAAAGTCATTTTTGCTTTAGTCAGAGTTTTATGCTGAGAAAGGTTTTCTCCCCTAATACCTACAGTTCGTTGGGCTAACCCATATACTACTTCAAAATGATCAATTCGATATCTGAGAAACAAATAAAACATGGTTATAAATAACCGAAACTAGAACAGAAAATCTTACTACAGCCTTTGAAAAAAAAAAAACAACAGAAACTTTATCCATGATTATTTCATCTTTTATAACATACAAAAGGAATAAATTTAATAGTCGCCACGAGCCAAAATACGGCGCTGTTTCTTTTTAGATTCTTTCTTCACTTTCCCTACTTCATCTGTTGGCTTTGTTACCACTTCCTCCTTTTCAGATAAAATAACTTCCACATGACATGGTGATGACATATAAGCTAAAAATTTTTGAAGATTTGAGAAAAATCTTAGTACGCATGATACATTAAATGAAGTCAAAACGAAATATTTGACAATGTCAGTCCCTCTACTATTATTCTGAGAAAACCGTTAAGCAGTAAGGAAACACTCGCAAACTCACTGGAATTGCGCTATCTGAATTATTAAAGAGATTTATCAGATCGGATTGTATTACTACATAAAAAAAAAGCCCGGAAAATTTTCCAACAAGTAAATTAACGCTCAACTGAGTTAAAACGACTGAGACAAAGAGAAACTAACGATTGATTCTGCCATGAGCACGATACGTCCGTCGACGAACTTTTGGAGCACGTTGTACTTGAATGTGTTCAATCACGAGATGGTCTGTATCCAATCCTTTATACTCGGCATTACTTTCTGCATTCCTAAAAATAAACAATTATGAACAAAAATGAGTAATCTTTATGCTTCAGTGACACTTCTAATGCAATTCACCATCATTGTGTGTTTTCAGGTCATACTGTATGACTAAAGTATTTTTAGATTTTAGGGAACGTTTAAGCAATTTCAACAGAAACGAAGGAAAACAAAGTGGAAATTACTAACCTTAGTAGCTGCAAGAGGAATTCTGCTGATTTCTTAGGCCATCTGCCCTGTGTATGCCCCCAGGCTTTCGCTTGTGCTTTACGTCCAACACGATGATTGAATTTCCTGAATGGGACGATTTCCTTTTTTTCCTTTACATTTTCTAGGAAACGTATGGCTCGCTTTAGAGGCATATGTTTGATAGCCTGTGCCGTTTCGTGGGTGTTTTTGAAATGTACTCGAAGATCGGAACCACGTGCCTTACATGACTTCGTGCTATTCTCCGGCTGTCTTGAATAGTGTATCTTCCCCATTTATATCAAGCAGAACCTGAATTTACAACAAAGATACAAAAATGAAGTTATTATTTCATTAATTAGCATTTCGTTCAGCAGGCATTATTAGAAGTCATTAAAGCAGTCAACAGCCACCTGAGGCATTTCATCTAGATCACTAACAGCTACTAATTCTGGCTGGAAAAATCAAACGTATTCTATAAAAAATCTCGAAAAAACACCAAACCCCGAGATAAGCCCCAAAAATAACCATCCAACTTGTGCCTACACTCCAGACCAATTATCACCACCATCAAGGTTACGTTTAATATCCCACTGGCCAACCTCTGGCTCAAAATGCAACATTTCGTCTCTCTAGCGATCATATCACCTCATCGATATTGATTATTACAATAACTACCAAGTGGTATGTGGTCTTGTCGTAGTGATTAGCTTATCAGTTGTATCAGGTTAGTCAAGGTATATTACTCTATTATAAGATCTGGTCGACTTGAGCTTACCAATCATGATAAAGAACCTTTTTTTGTGGGATTCAGTCGAGCTGAATTAAATTAAGCTGGACATTTATGGAGACGTTGCTTTTTTCTTTCCTAGCTTATTAATATTTATAGAAGAAAACAATTTATAGGATTGAAATGAGTCGTATAGATGAACAAACTAATAATACCTCCACAGTGACCATGGTCGAAGAACCCGATCCAGCAGTTGGTTTTATCATTTGCATATTTGTTCAGAATATAAAAATTCCTCGTTCTTACGGATATCACTGATGCATTTATGTTCTCCCGTCCTCTTCCTTTGGTTTCGATCATTTACATATATTAGTTCTTGAGAAAACCGTGATAATAAAAATAAAATCTAAGGAATAGGCCAACTGTTTAACGATAATTGCTGTTAGGAACAAACGATTAGACGTTATGCCGTCGTAAGGATATTATCATTACTTCAACAGCTTAGTTTCTTTATCATCTTCTTTCTTTTACTTCATCAAAATTTTTTCCTTAACTAATAATTAAGTATCATTTGAACGATTTGTATCATTCTCAAGACTAAAAATTTTTACTGTGCTTGAAGCGCAGTTTTACTGTACTATATAGAGCATAGAGATAGTGTTACATAAGTGTAATTAGTTCGGTTTTGTTTTTTTGTTTATTTGTTTTGGTATCTTTTTAAATTTATTTTCATTGTAAAGCCACAATCTTGTAAGTTGTTCATTTCATCTTCTTTCTTTATCGAATACTTTGTTTTGTTTTATGTTGTCTTTTCAGAATGCTGTACAACAACTTACCCTTTCTCCAGAGATATCGCATGAACCACGGTAAAACTAGTTTTTTTTTCTTTTTTGGTAGCAGCAACTTAGAAACAAAGCTGTTTGATTAAATTATGTGATGAAAGGAGATCTGCATTTGACTCACATCAATTACTTCATTTTGTATCATTTCATGATGTATATGAGTATTCAGATGGATTCTGTGGAATCTAATTTTTGATAGAGAAGTTTTGCAGTAGAATAGCTTTGCTTTTTTAACATATGTAAGCGTCAAAATATTTCTTTACAGTAATGAAACTTATTCTTCCTTTCTAGTGTACATTGGGCTGCAGATACAATAGACAACGAATTTTTGGGCAGGTATAAGTCGAAATGCTGTTGTATTTACAAGAAACCGAAGAAATGGGATGATAGTTCAGATAGCGATACTGATTCAGTATGTTTTTCCTAAATTTGTTTGGAGATATTACAGAACTTTAAAGCTGTAGTACTGCTTGATGCAATTTCTAAGTTAATTTGTTACTATTTAATATTAAAGAATAAATTTCTCCGTTATATCTTACCTAAGAAGTTTTGCAAATAGCATTTATTGAAAAATGGCACCGCGAAAGAATGTTTTGCGTGCAGAAGCAGCACTGAAAATGATTAGCATCTTAAAGGCAAACCATATGCTGCTTATACGTAACGAACAAATATACGTTTCATATTTCAGGATTATGAAACAGACCACTGTCGAGGACATGTCGAAAAACGTTTTCGTTCATCAGGCGGTGGTAGTGATGGAGAATCGGGTCCTGCGTACCCTGCTTAACTACCTTTCATTTTATAATTTTCTCTCCTCATTTTTGTTCCTGCGCAGAAATCATTTTTCAACAAAAAAGAAAGGGTTTCTTCATAGTGAAAGGCGAAATACTCAAAAATAGGTTCCTGGTTTTTTTTTTTTTTTTTTGATTCTCAAATTGGTATTGTTCTGGTTGCTATTAATCTCTTCCGCAGGTGTTGCTTCCAGAATTATAATAGAAATGTTTTAGAAAAAAGAAAAATTAACAGTAGTCAGATTATGGGATCATAAGTGTGCTATATCGATTTTATCAAGGACTATCCTGGTGCTAACTTCAGGAGGCATAGTGCCTGTAAAGTTGTTGTGAAGAAATAATGTAAAATAGTCAAGAGGATAACCGTTGAAAGTCCAGTTTTGATTCAGTTTTTTCTTTTTTTGTCTATAAAAGTTATAGTCATATGGTAACTTATATCTGCGCTTTGATATATCATCTATTCTAACAGCGGAAGTTGTACAAAATTAAGGCATAAGTGTATATTTATGAAAGTTTGTATTTGTGAAGTTTTTGTGTACTGTTTGTTTTAACTATAAATTCTTCGGACCATACTGGGAAATATTTAGAGAACTTCGTGTTGTTTGCGTTAACAGCCAGACTTGTACAGTTTGGATCATTAGCAAGCGATAAAAGAATCTGGAGCCATCTTCTGTTGTTCACAGCTTTCTTACCAGGACAACTTCTTGTAGAAGATTTAAAGGTTTCAAAAACTCCAAAAAAGGACATTTTTAGAAAACTAGTAATTGGTGAACGGCGTTTAGTACAATGATCTCTTGCAAAATTGTCCTTGCAAGTACCAATGTGGATGAGGTATTCTGAAGTTTGTCGCCTTATATGATTAATCGAGCAGGTTAACTGAATTGATTGGACATTATATAGATCTGCCAATTTTACTTATCAATTTCATCATGTAAAATAGTTTCTAAACTTGGGGAAAAATTAGAAACAAGGAAACTTCAATGAATGATTGGATGAGAAACATTCTCAACAGATCAATAAATTATTAAATAAAAATCACTGTCATGTACTTTTTGGAGTGATAAATTCAACCGGTGCTAGATTACGTCAGCGAATTTCTCTTTTTGATTGCACTGCTTAATTAAACTAAAAATTTAACGTAAGAAATAAGTTTGAAAGTTTTGTATAAATCAATTTATAGTCAATAATAATATCACCGAAAGTAAGAGAATGTACGGCAGAACTAAGTGCTTCTGTGAATCGAAATTTATTGCTTCGATTTAATGATGGCATTGTACTAGTTGTACATTCACAAGTTTTGGCATACTATTCCACAAGGTTTTAGGTTTTACTTTTATCACCTTCCTTCTGTTTATCGACACGAATTTCGTGTTAACATGTCAAATTTCATTTTAAGAACAAATTCTCAATTTTGTATATTTCAAAACCATTCTGCCTATTCTTTACGGTGTTTCTTCTTCATTTTCATTTGTTATTTAACCACCCAGCGCTAACAATTTTAACAAAAGAAGCAAATTCTGCAGCCCAATCTTTTGATCTCTCAAAATTTGTTCAAATGCCTCACTGCATTCTCCTTAAGACATTTTGAAGTCTGAAAGTACAGAATAGTTTGAGAAATACAAGACTTTTAGATGAAACAATTCTCTTTCAGATTCTTCGATAATTATCGATTAAATCGATACAATGTAAAGGTTAAGAACGATGCTCATGTTGCTAGAAATTTGGTACAATTCCATTACACCGGCATGCTTCAACTTCCATTTTCTCATGTCGAAAAATATATCCTAGTTGCAAGTCAACTTGAATTCGACATTGCTTTGGAGGTTTCAAAATCATTAATTTCAAATCAAAAGTCCAGGGAACTAACGGAATGATTCGTGTATCTTTAATCTAATTTGGAACTGATTTGTATACTTTTTTTTCTTATTCAGTTTAACGTAATCCACATCTCCTGAATTAAAAAGGATAAATTTTCATAGGGATATTTTTTTTTGAAATCACTAAGAAAACTGTCACATGCTGGTCTGTTAAAATATGATCATTTGGATCACTGAAGGCTTAACTGTCATAGATACAAAGTGATTTGACGTCTGGCGTGTAGCTATCTTCCAAAGTTGATAGTTAGCTGCTTCAGCTTATAGCTGTAATAGAGAAGGCTGCTAACTTTAAAGTTGCTTAACTGATTGTAGATGATAAATTGTTATCGCTAAAGAAGGTTCAGAATACTCAAACGCATCTCGGAAGATGAATTCCTTATCACTTCTGGCAGATTCTAAAACTAGTTCTCTTTCAGGTCTTATCTCAGTTGCTGGAGAAATTCTCATATCGAAACGACTACTACGCAGTTATTTGTGCAAATATAGCGTGCGAACCAAACAATCAAATTGCTACTCCATACATAAAATCAATTATTTACTGCGCTGCCGCATTCCTGAAAGGCCGCAGCATTTCCGGTTCATACAGAACGGTACGTCCGGTAGACAGAGATAGAGAGAGGTCTTGAGATGAAAACCTACAGATGAAAATGGGCGGTATTTCAAGTTCAAGTATTAAAAATATCTGAGAACCTTGTTACAGTATGCAACTCCGAATGCAATGTATCGCATCCTGCAAGTTTTGGCTATTTCTGCTGGTTGGAGAAAGGTTAGCTGTTGATTCCATAACACTTCAGAATCATCCGTGAATTCCTAAACAGAGAGGCGTCTCTGGAAAGTTGTGCAAGCGAGACAGAGTCAACTATTAGTCAAATACTTCGTTTCTCTCCTATCAAGCTAGTTAAGCTCTAGTTCCAATCACGCGATTTTAGGTACTTAAGAACTGTGCTGGCCAAGATCTTCCAGGAATACAAGTAATTCATTTCACCCTAGTCGTTTCTGTACTTTCCTACATATTTAATAATTGAAATTTTTTTTTTGAGTCATATTTAATAAATGAAATTTTTGCTCAGTGTCAAATTTAAAAGTAAAATTTCTTTTTCAGAGTCTGCAATTAGCACTAGAATGGATAGTGTACGAAGAATGGCGGTACCTATATGCTGATTCCATTTTAGATGCGATCGTCTTTGAAGCATCTAATGAATTAATTACGGTAAAATCTTAAAGTTTTAATCTCCGGAAATTTTGAAAATTAAAATTTCCTCAACGACATCTGAAATTTTCGTGTAAATTAAGTATTTTTCAGGTTGTAGAAGACGAAGTGTCTCGTTTGCCTAAAGAAATTGGTGAAGCGTTGACTCGACGCTGTGACCAAGCAATGTATCGATACTTGGCGCACGATTCGATTTCCAGTACTGAAGACAAAACGGCTTCATTTGCGAGATCATGTGCTTACAATGAACAGGGAACAGGCATCCGTTCGCAGCCTCCGACTTGGTCATCTGAAACCGAAAATTTATTACTGCCAGCTTGCTCGTCTGCTAAGATTTTCGATGAATTTTTGCTGGATGATGGCACACAGCAAATGTGTACATCAAACAATAATTTGAAGCCATTAACTCCGTTAACCAATTGCATAGAATTGGTGCCTCGTGCAAGACTAATTAAGCGACAGCAAACGACTGCATCAGAACTATTGGGCCATCGAAGAAAGCAATGTCCGCAGGAGGCTAAAAAATTGAATAGGTTAAAAAATGAGCAATTGATAGCTTCTGATAAACAAAGAACAAAGCGGAAAGTTACAAAGGAGATAGACACATTGGAAGTGCCAACTGATATGAATGAATTGATGCAAATTGAGCAGGAGTCAAGCCTCGAAGAAGCATTACTGTTAAATATATGCATTCCATCAGATGCTCAAGTATTGTCTTGTTTCGATGAACCACTTCTGCCTTTCTCGAGTGGTATCAATATCGAGTTTTCTCAGACAAACAAGCAGTCAAATTTCAATGCCAATTTCAACGTTTTAGGTGACGATATGGGAATTTAAAAATATCTATTCCTTTTGTAATGGTAATATTATTTTTGAAAATTTGAAATTCCTTGGCATAAAATGATTGCTGTCCTATTACAATTCGTTGAATAATAATAATTTATTCTAGAGATATCACGAAAAGAGAAGAAATTGTATCGGAAAATAACTAAAAAAATGGAATATCTGAGTAAATTTGGGTTTGTCGCTGATACAAAGTTATCAAACAGTGCACTCACAGTCTAAAGTAATATATCGAATAATAATAACCTTGTTATTTTTGTGGAATTTGAAATTGATCAAGTTTGATTGATAAAATTCAAAAAAAAAACTCCAGAGGACACACTAAGTTTCTAAAGGTGATATATATCATCGAGAACGTAACTGATGAGATATTTGAAAAAGTATTAGAATAATCTAATATTTACCTTGGATTTCAGCTTTTTCAGCATATTTTATCCGACTACTTGCACAGGCGGAGCAAAATAATTTTTTCGATTGAACTTGAAGCTGTTGTGCCCTTTTAAATGAAAATCCTCAGAATTAAAAGTAATAATTTCCATTTCTTCCTTTAGTTCTTGGATCCTAATTTGTTTTAACATAACATATTTCAATACATCTTTTATATCAATAAAAATTTAATCGTAATTTCAAATAGTTTATTAATCTGAAAAAGCAGCTGTTTCTCAAACAGAATCAAGCGAGCCTTTCTGTCGATTTCGATAAAAAAAGTAAAAATTCATCGATTCTAATTTGCGTATTCTTCATTGCCGCATAATTTATAATTTCAGCATGAAATATAAACTATCAATCAGAACATCATTTAAATTGATCCCATGCATCAAAGTTTTCTGGCACTGTCTAAGTTAAATATAATTTCTAGTTCCAATAATTAAATGATTTTATATGAATTATAAAGAAAAGTTGGTTCTTTTGCAACAACTGAATATCTCAATTTTAACAGTGTGATCAATTTACCTGTGGAATGAATTAAAATCATAGGAACAAGCCAAGAAAATGTTCTTTTTTCCTTTCACAATAATTCTTTCATTGCTGATATTTTTTTCCCTGACGTATTTTATTACAATTCTGAAATATGTCACTGACAAGCAAAAGCTCTACACAGAAACGTCCTTCCGTAAATTTCAAAGACATTGGCAATTTAAATGCGATCTTCCTTCAAATTCCAACTTTTTTCTGCTCCGTAAAAATAGAAAATGTTGTTCAGGTAACCTAGAATGTGTCATTTTTAAAGTGACAAACGCTTTGTTGTGGAAGCTTTCCTTCGAAACAATATTCTTCAGAAAATTTCACTATTATTGTTTCTAAGTCAATTGATTAACTATTACATAGTCAAGTAAATGACAAATATATGTATGGTAGTGACTTTAGATGAGAAGGGATCGCATGTGTCAAATTTTACTGACATTTTTAAAATTTTACTGTAAACAGCTGACCTCCGTGTTGAAATAAAAACTTTATCAACAAATAACTTTTCGAATAAACGCAGTGAACATTTTATTCTATCGCTTATTCAATGACAGAGTCAGATTACTTATTTTTTTACCTGAAGAGCAGAACACACATTATCACCTCTCAATGAACGATTATTCACCTACTTCTTAAAATTACAATTAAGATAATGAAATTATATTTAATGTTTACAAAAATTTAAGTAGAACAAAGATCAGAACATGTCTGGACAAGACTTGGTATGAGTAATGCTAACGAGGGTTGAATTTCTCGAGCAGTTGTTTATAAAACATTGAGAAATTTTGCATTTGAGGATTGAAATATCTGGTTATTCTTGAAAGTGGACTACATAGAATGGTCATCGAAATTCACAGGGTCAGTTTGCATTGAAGCAAATTGGAATTCATCGTCTTCTTGCTTGGAGCGTCGTTTGTTCTTCAATCGAGCATGCTTATAACAGAGGTCAATTTGTGTAACAACGAAACAGCACACGAACATCAGTAAACCACAAGTCATAAACAAAACTACGGCAATGATAACAGATTCTATATCAATACCTATTGGTGTTAACGATGACCTTGGACTCATCCTGAAATCGCAACATGGTAATGATTGCAAAAAGCATATTAAGAATATAAGGAATGAATTTAGAATTCTTCCCACTGTTGGAACAAATATCAAATTAAACTTACAAATTTCAAGAAATTAAACTTACCACCTGGTCAAAATGTCGAATTGCACGAGTGTGTAGTTTGTATAAGAAAATATAATAAGCAGTCCGAAATTCAACAAAATATTCTTGAAATTTGATTCCTTTTTTCAGCTCTTTGACAAACGTATTCAAAAAAAGTAGCAGTCACCTAATCTTCATTCTTTCTTCCTCACACTTATTCATAGTAGAAGATAGTTCAGAAGAAATTATTATCACCCTAAAGGTATTTTTTTTATATCTGAAAATAATTATATTACAAAAAATTTGCGTATGAAAAAAAACTTGAACTCATAAAAAATAAGCTCTTTTTCGCTGCTAAAATAAAAAAAGAAACTGCTATTGTGTAATGAGCAGCCGTAGTATATTAGTAAATAATACTGAGTTGTAAAGAACAAAATAACATTTAACCCAACTTCTATTCGTAGATAAATTTGTTCGAGACAACATTTGAATAAAATGTTTGAAATAATAAAAAGCGTGAAATGAGGGAAAAATAGAAGGTAAAAATAATTTATAAATTGTATTAATAATATTTGAAAAATTTTGTTACTGATTTGATAGTGATCAATTACGGACAAATAATAAGTTGGTTATGTGAGACCTAACTAAATGAACCCTGAAATTCAATAGCGCAGAAATATGGAATGGAGATTCAGGTACTGGTAGTCTGAAGTAAACTGGAAAAGTTGTTGGCATGAAGACATGTATACAGAAGAGCAGTCGAGAGACAAGGGTCCAAGCCAACAATGAAAATTGGGAAAAGTATGAAGAATGAAAGGAAAAGATAATCGAATTTTTTTCAATTTGGTAATGTGTCATGAAATCATCAGGCCAGCTATTCGGTTTATTCTGACCCAATGTTCGTCGCTTTTCATTCTAATAAATTGGCTTGAACATTAGGCAATGCAATGGAATCGAAATTAACGCTAATATAAACAAGGCGGTAGCACTCTTAATGATTATGTGAAGAGTAATACACGAAGGAGTCTCAATTGAATGAAAAGGAAGTTGTAGAAATAATAATTATGTGTAATAATTTTAAACTAATATCAATATCAACAATGATAATTTCAAAGCTTTATCTTATCTAACGAAATTTCCTATTTTTTTCTTATTAGGAAATAACAACTGAATAATCAATGTTTAATTAGTAGATGATAACCTTCGAAATGATAGTTTCTATTTACTAATTTAATTTTCAAAGAAAGAGGAAGAGGAAAAATAAGGAAAGAGCTTCTATACTGCTGCATATCATTGTATTAAGATAAAAGATATGCAACAATAATTTCAACTACTCTATTTCATATTAATCATATTTAAAGTATCGCAAAAGAATGTTAATTTGAGGATATATTCTATAGCTGAATTTCGAGTTTAACATTTTCAAACTTTTAATTTTAAGATCAGGTCTTTCATGATGGAATTTATGTTTCTCAGAGTAACTTTGGTCAAAGAGATCGTGATACTACAGTAAGATGATACGATAGTAACACTTCGCTATTCCATTGGCAGCGTTCCGTCTTTAAATATGCTGCTTAAAATCAAGTTACTAGTACAAATTGCCTCAGGGAATAAGCACAATGAATTACACTTAAGTTAATTCGGCCGTAATTCTCAATAAGATTTTGAGAGGAAAACATAGAAAAAGAAACGAAGTAGTATAGCTGGAAAAGTTCATTAAGAAATTTGTGTCTCTTTCTTTTGCATATAACTCAAATGCTATCACGTGCGTCTGTCACCGTCATATAAGCGTTTCGATCATTTGGAGCTTCAATCACAGAGTAGTATATTTCATAATAATTAAAACTTTCCGACGAATTATTAACCTATGTACAGTGGTAGAGGTAATAGAGAAGCTGGCAACAATTGTTGTTGTAAAAAATCAGAAGTCACTTAAAATAATCAAAAATGATAATCAGCAGTGCGTGGAATTCCTCTGAAAGAGGCCGTATGTGAGGAACTTTCAGTATTTTGTCTTCAAAGTTATCTTTTCCGAAAAGCTCAAAAAATTTGGAAAAAAATTGGTAGACGAAGACACTTAAGAAGCAAACAATAATGCGTAAAATTCGATTCGAAGAACAATGACAATTTCGCCAAGGATTGTTATCCATGCGAAAATGTACCAAGGTTTACTACAATGTAAAAGGAAGGCTGCATTTAATATTCCAAAAAAACAGAAAATAAATCTTTTTCACTTCTCAGTAAATTATAGTTCCGAAACAAAAACAAAATATTTGTTTTCAACCACTAAATTCCTACGGCATTTAAATGTATTTTCAGTGGTCATTTAAAATTTTCAAATGCTTTAAATCAAAAAAATTAGGAAAGATTGTCCTTTCTAAATTTTAATAATTATGCCAAATTCATATGAAATTTTAAAAATTAAATAGAAAAGTAACAACTCCTTAGAGGAAAAAAAATAAATAAAATGATAAGATGCTAATCAAAATAATCATAATCAAGCTCACTTTGCTAGTGATAACCAGCTGTTCATCCGCTTAAGGCCCTCCTGTTCAATTATTGACAGCTGACGCTTTCGCTTTCAGTCACGTAATTGCATTGTTAATCAAAATCATTCAGTGTCTTTGTCTTTTTTTATTTCGAGAGATCAACAATTCCACAAATCAATCTATAAAGTTTTATTTGTTCATCAAATTTTGTTTAAAAAAATTGTTAAATGCAATGAAACAATTTCTTCTTTCTTCAGAATTGAAAGACTGAAAAAAATTGAATTTTTTCCGCATAAAAAGGAGTTTTGTTTGAAACACACATTATTACTGATATACTAAAAGTCTGATAAAACGACATGATTTTTGATAAAAAAAGTTTGATGTGAAGATTCGATGTTCAATTTGAAGTTTTTTCTGCTGCTAATACCTGAAATTTGCACATAACTAAACAAAAATATTTACAAGATGTTTATCATAACACGAAAAGCTTTCGTAGTCATTATTAATTATGCAACTTGTCATTATATTTTTAAGCTATACTTTCGCTAAATACATTCGGGAAAAATAAAATGCCTGCCTCATCTTCGAATTTTTTTTTTCGGAAACAAAGTTTAGTTCATGAAATTTATTTTCAGAACAATTTGTCATATTTTGGGGCTTAATAAAGATGCAAATTTAAAAGGACCATAATTTTTACAGAATTCTAAAATGAACCAATAGACATTGCTTGTGACTAGCGAGACGGTAGGGTTAAGTACAAGATTTTCGAAATAGGTTAACATATAAGGCCAGAAATGAATCTGACAGTTCTTCGATTTAATTTTTTAGGAGAAATTTAAATATATAGCATAAGGAGCCCCTCACTTATCCGATGAAAAAAAAGGCAAACTCAGACGCTTATAATGTAGATAAACAGAACGCCGCTTTGAAAAAACTGAAAAATCGCTTGAAAAAATTACCACTTGTTAATGGAAATGTGAAGAAGAAAGATTTGCATTGGTGAGCTAAAACGTTCCATCCGTTGCTTTTTAACAAGAATTTCTAAACAGTTTTTGATTTGTAGGAAGGATAAGTTTTGAAAAATCTTCTAAGCATCATTTTCATTTGAAAAGTTAAAAATATAACTTCATCCTCTTCTACGGCATTTTAATTCCAAGTTTTATTGCAGTTCCGTTAACAAATATCCATTTGAAATTGTATTGTCCATGATGAGAATCGAACTAATTAGGTCATAAAAAGTATGGAAATAATGGAACTTTAGACAAGTTTCGTTAAAAAAGATTCGGAAGAGATAAGTTAACATGAAATGATTTAGCGTAGCTATTTTAAAAATAGCATTTAGTAACACTAGCAATATTGCATTTAAGAGTGCCTATGTTGCGTATTTTAATTTTTACTATTATTCATTTTATGTAAAATTTATCAAATTCGAGTAGCAGGAAAAATTATTTATAAAATAAAAGAATGGAATTATTTAAACTGCAGTCTTTTCCTATTGCTTTGACATGAGCATGCGAATTAAGTTGGTCTACCCAAACTATTTAATAAATTCTTGATAATAAACAATGATAGTTTGTAATCCAAATTTTTAACTAATACAAGAAATTAATGTGGATAGCTATGCTTGTTTTGCTTATTTGTAATTTTTTTACTATTGCTGATTTAATTAATTCCTAGATGATTAAGCACTTTTAACCCACGTAATGCAATAAATGAATTTTCTAATAATGTTTGAAAAAATTTCATAGAATATTGAAATCTAATTTATTTAACCACGACTTCTCAGATGAAGGGCTGATTGGTTTTCAGAAACACCATCTCGAATCTCTCAATCATATTTGTATGCATAAACTGTAATTTTTTTTCCTAAAAATTTAAAATCATAAACTTGCCACAATACTGTCTGTGCGAATAAAGATGAAAAAGAATGAAGCTGGACACTGTTCCTGTAGATTCTATTTTACACCAGAACTTCAAAATTTATTTCAAAGTGGAAATAATTATAACAATATTAAAATAATTTCAACGTACATAGCAAACAATATCATTCAATAGTTAAAGGCAGAATTTTACATCATACTAACTTTCTTAATTGAAAGAAAGAAAGAATCAAAGTTATTCTTAGAGGACTACACTTTGTGTTGGCATCAAAAATGTCAGACTGAATGAAACAAAGAGGATCTTAGTACTCTTGATAAAATACGAACTGAATCTTACTTCATTAAGAATGATAAGAGCAATGAAATAAAAAAAAAAAAGAAAAGATGAATGAATGGATATAGATGATATGAGATTGAATGAAGCAAAATTTTTGAATTATTGAAAGGGAAGATTTAATTAGTGTGACTTATTACAGATATCAAAAATTGTCACGGTGATGAAAATTTATGTCGCACCGGCAAACGGCAATCTCCAATTCTCATTGACGCGAATAAAACTGAACGACAAAATACAACCGAAATAATTTTCAAACTCATTGGTTTCAGCACCGAACAAACAATGGAATTTCGTACTCTCAATTTTCGTTCAACAGAGTGTTAGCCTCTCAAATTCCCATCAATAGTATTTGAACTTTGAACCCCGACTTTCTGCATTGGTTATACTTTATTTAATTGCATAAATATATCTGTCTTAGTAATATTAGCTGTTAAATTGTTTCTTTTTTTTAATTTAAACATTAACCTGTAATTAATTCATCAGTGATTATAATCATCTAATTTATTAGTACTGATTGCAAAATTTACTAGTCAAGTTCAAGTGTTGCTGTCTAGCAGCTAACAATATCGAAGAGAAACGAAGAGCTAAGATGAGAATTGTGAGAGAACTATTGAAACAGATAATAAATAGACTTTTACTTCTTCAGCATAATGTTACTATGAGTTCTTAAAAAATGTTTAACAAATTGAATCTGAGATATTGCCACCTTCGAATCGTCTAACATTGAAACCAATTGAAATCATCAATAATTTAGTATCAATAACAAGTTTTGATCATGGACCATGGGTGCAGTATGCTGGGAAAACGTTCGTTTTGTATAAGATTCGGTTTATGATAAAGTATGGTCTGAAAGGAGGCTTTCATCGTCTCAGAAATTTTGGCGAAATGAGAGAACCAGCTGGGGAGGTCCATTATGTTATTTTGATAGAATAATAGTTACTGTCGAATTTGTAGAATTCAATTTAAGCATATTTTGTGAAACGAACAAAGTACAATCAGATTAGAGTCTAAGCAGAAAGATATGTTCTTAATAAACCCAAGAATGCTGAAAACACTTTGTACAGATTAATATATTTACAGAAGGACTCATAAATGTCTGGAGAATTACAGGTATTGTTAGCAACGTAAATATTTACATGATTACTTGAATGAATGTTGCGACTACACATCAGATAGGCAGCTTCCCTGAGCCTATTTAATGCTTACTTGTTAATTATAAATAAAAATTAATCAATTCTGCTGATTAGTTCAGAAAAAATTCCACTAGCTAGTCAAAGATTTAGATATTGATGGAGTTTGAGTTATGTCATAAAGACCCTAAGATAAAGGAATACTTCTTTATCTCATCCATGTTGGTCATTGCGGAAACAGTGGAGACAAGAACGAATCTGAGTAGGAGAGTGGTCGATTTTGACGATCTCTTTTATGGCAATCCAATCCCGAAATATCCAATTGATAAAAGTTATTTTACTTAATCAGTCGTTAACAATAAAGAAGAATAATGAGATAGATGTAAATAGTGAGATTCCAACAAGGATGAGCATAACATTAAAAATCTGATTGTTCTTAGCTTTGAATGACATCAGTCTGTGTTAGACTTTTTTGAAACACGAATGGAAACAGAAAAATATGAGATGAGCCAAGAACAAATTAACATGAAAATATACCTTTCTTTGCTTCAGAACCACCGATAAGGGAGATACAAATTTCCCTGCACTGGGATCACTTCATACCGAACTCGTTCACCGGGGCGATGTCGTATGTTGGCTCACTCTTCGAAGGAGACTGTCTTGAAGGCATCACTTACCTGATCTTCGACACTCCGATCAGCATCAAACCTGTTTGTCGTTTGCTTCGCTTTTTTTAACGTAGAAACAGAACTTTCATTCAGAATTTCAAATCAACTCTTAAATTTTGAAAATAAGTCTGATCTACAGTTATGGATAGAACAGTGTGACGATAGTGAAAAGTGTAACAAGATCTCGGTAACCTAACGAACATCAGCAAAAATAAATCCATGAATCAGTGAAGTAGGTGAATTGGACAGCTCAGTTTAACGGAATCATGGATTTTATTGTGAAATTGATGCATCTGTAGATGTGGTATACATTTGAAGTAGTCGTCAGAAGGACTAATTCACCAAGTGATAGGGCGAACGTCTAAATAATTAGAAATACGAGAATAGAGGAAAAGTTACACGTAATGCCTCATGTAACGTGTTGCCAAGTGATTTTGAATTCCGCTGTCCACCTTCCTCTAGATTACTGCCATTAGTAATTTCCTTTTGTTCGATTTCTTTTTTCTATTCTTTTCAGCAAAGCTTTGATATTTTAAATGAAGTTTTGAAGAACTGATTAGGAAAGTTCTCCTTACAAGGTAAATATCAAGGTAGCTATGTTGGTAAGACAATTTTTAATCAATAATTTACTACTTCCAGGGGATTCACCTGACAAGGTTTTATTCCAAGAACATCAATTTAACTCGTCCTATTCAAGATGAACGACCGGTGAAGTATTACATGCCTGGAAATATAGAGTTTTTGGAACGTGGCCGTGAAGATAGCAAACTCTGTCCAAACGTCAGGACTCGAATCAGCAAAAAGGACCCTACAAGCACAGATGCAGGTATGAAATGCTGTATAATCGTTGATTAAGCTATCAGTGATCACTTTTTCTAAACATGCCAGAACAAGACTTATCACCGCCATCATCCTATTGCTCCCTCGACAAATCACATGAACACAGCAGAGTCCATTTGGAACCACCAGCTGCTAAACTGCATCATTCTAAATGCGGAAGCTTATTTGCCCATCCACATTATCAATTCATCATCAAGCATATTTGCACTTAAATTTTACTACTTTTTTTTTTACTGAATTCCAATTCTTCCCAATTTTTCCTTTTTTCCTCATAACTTGAAAAACAAGAAAAAATTTCCAAATTTCAGATCAATTTGAAGATATTCAAGATTTCACCGATGAAAAAAGTAAAGAAGATGTAACTGTGTTGCCCCAAATGCCCATTATTGTGGGTGCTAGAGGAAGATCCATTTCCCCCTTTTCTTTCACATTCTTATTATTGTCGATTTTAATCTCTGAAATGAACAATTTTTAATCTTGCGTTTTTAAGGCTTCCGCAGAGAAGGTATTTTTTGGGAACTGATGCCAACAAACTTAACAGTGATTAGAAAAAGAAAGTAAGCACGACAGAAATACATTCAAAGTATTTTTAACCATTATCTGTCTGCTTATAATCGACTAAATCAAGACTGACAATTGTTTCAAGATGTCCGCTGATGTTTTCCACAGAGGGAAAAAGTTTCCGTACCAACAGGATCTCAAAGGAAAGATCCAAAATGTATGACTGACGAACGGCTGAACACGAACAGACATTTTAATCGGATGCAGAATAGCGGCTGACTTGAAAGGACTGATTGTTATCATAGCTTGTCCCAGATATATCGAAGGGAAGAGTTACCTTACCACTTCTCCATATCACCCGTGGAACGCATCACTCTGTCATCAACAACCGCGCCGACCTTGTCTGGACAACATCAATTAGCTTGCTGGTAAATTCCAGATGGACGCTGTACGATCTCATGGTGTGAATGCCGTTTGAGTGTCAATTGCAAAATCAATTCTTTTGTAATTATCTTAGGTTATTTAAATGGTTTTATAAGCAAGATTAAAGTAGTGAAGAAAAGTTAATTTAGACGCTGAATAGTTTGTATGATTTCCTTGGGAGATTTTTTCTGGGTAATTTAAAATTGTGGATTAATTTGAAAATTATCTTGATGGAATGATTAGGAACGAGTCTGTTCCAGTTGATAAAATGCTTATGAAGTCTGATCAGTAAGTAATTTCTCACTTTTTCTTTCAGATGAAAGATGGATGGAATGGAGCAAAACGAAGACCATTCTGTTAAAAGTGTAATATACAATAACGCAGAAGATGGTGATAGAAGCAACAAGAATAGTTGTAAGGAGTTGGCATGGGAATACGAACTGAGTCGAGGAAGGTGGATTAAATACGAGAATGCTATCAGCAAGAAGTTAAAGTGATCTTTTATTAGTTTTGTCATTAAATTGTTATCAAAAAATGACATGAGCAGTATACTTAAGTGGAAAATATAGTGCCATAAATCGAGTCGCTGAAGTTTGTTTCTTTTTCATAAAAATTTCGGAAGTATTTCATCCTTACCCTAGTCATGGTTCTTTAAAATTTGCTTGGAAATGTCTTTCAGTAATATTACGTTCCGTACTTATTTCTTGTGTTAGCACTGTTTACAAAGTTGCCCGATTTCTCGTCCAATAATTTCGTTTAGTAAAATATATCATTATGAATGTATTATAGTGAGAATGTATCGAACGATTTTGTGGAATTTGAAGTGGATGAGTCCAAATTACGAATCGATTTTAATTCAATGAAACAAAAAAATCTGGATACTGGTTTTGTTCGTTCTGTGAGGTGCACCATTCAAAATGATGAAGGTTCATGAAACCGAATGTTTCGAATCTGTCTGTCTTTCTCGCATTGTTCAAATTTTAAAATATTCCGTTACAGGACTTTATCGTGTCTGGGAATATATTGATTCCAAAAGGCGTTGGCGAAGTCTAGATCCGACATCGGTCATATCCTTAGAAAATGCCTTCATTGATGGATCTGCAAATGTAAAAATACTGTTGTCAGGAATGAGTTTTACCGCTGATTTTGAAAGCAGTCTAATGCGGAGTGATGATGAATTAATGGAGTATAAAGTTGGTGGTTTCTAAATTCTAAAAAAAAAAAATTAAAAGAAGACTTTGATTACTTAATTTCCCAAGGAACCTTCATCATCGGTCAGTTATCTGGTTATAATAAATTTATTTACTTTCTTATTTAATGTCTTAAATTTCGTTAATATCAGATTCGATGGCACGTTTCGAATGCTGAATCCTCAATGTCAGCAAAACCTGTTCCCAGAGTTGAACGCCTTCGGGCAATGAAACGTATCGCAGAACAGACTGATTCACTCGAAAAAATACAGAAGGTTATTATTTAAAGACTCACCGCTTTCCACTTTTGCGAAATAATTTTTTTTTATAGAAGAGTTACTTTCACTACTGACAAAGGACGAAGTACAAAAATTTTTTCATTCAAAGTCAATAGCATCGACAAGTTTCGGTTTAGAATGATAGATTCCGTTTCACTTCCCAGTATCTACCATATTTGTTCCAAAAAAATTGAGAATTTTCATATCATTTGACAGAGTTTTGGATTAGTGACAGTACGGTCACTAAATAAAATTCATGTAGACCTGTCAAAATTACGGAGTATTAAAAGGAGCCATTTTTTATTTTCATAAAAGATAGTTCGTCATTGCAAGTCATAAAATAAAATATAACTATTTAATGTGTCTTCGTTCTCAATATTTTCAAAATCCATATCAAATTACTAGGTTCTCTGATTTGCAGACGAAGAGGAAGGAAAATGATAAGAGTGGTTGTAATGGAGGTGACGATAATAACGGAAAACAACTTAATAAATTGAAGAAAGCTCGTACAAAAGGGGATGCAAAATTCGGAAGTCAAAAATTAAGCAATTCGAAGAA
The DNA here is from genome assembly GCA_003012265.1 of Setaria equina. Lineage (NCBI taxonomy): Eukaryota > Metazoa > Nematoda > Chromadorea > Rhabditida > Setariidae > Setaria > Setaria equina. Next base: position 39,953 of record PQVD01002583.1, read on the forward strand.
TATTGCCAGTGAAGGTTAGTTTCTGAGGATGTTTCAATTCAGTATAATTCCAATCGACATAGTTGACGTGAAAAACGGTAAAAAAACGCCAAGAAATAAAAATGTATTCATCTTTTCATTTATCAGATCAGTACTATTAAATTTAAATCATTTCAGTATCTAGGAAAAAACTTTTAAACCATCATTCCTGATGTTTATCGATAGTTACTTTTTTTTATAAAAAATCACTTTTTTGGGAAAGATGTTTTCTGTTATTTGATTTTTAATTGTTGTAAATTATTTTGAGACAATAAAAGCGTTTTGAAGACAGTTGTGCTGAAAGGCATTGCAGCTGTAGACCCCGAATGTCATGAATTGGTCAACACTGCACATGTTTATACTGAATTGGGTGATATTTATGATGCCTTATTGAATCAGGTTATAATTAAGATGAATCTGGTTACATATATTTTTTGTTGCATCTGATTTCTAAAGTTCCTTTCGAATTTTTAATTAGAGATGTTGGTCATTCGTTCCACATATCTATATATTTTTTTCTTTTTTGAGGTTGCTTCTTATTAAAAATTTGAAAAAAGTATACATTGTATTAAGCCTTCTATTATGGTGTTTTATGTATGGTTATCATTCCAAAAGTTTTATTTTAGACCAGCGCACAGCATAACAACAATAAATATTTTATCATGCAGCTCTTAGAAAGTGATGTCCAAAAGTGTTACTGGGTTTGGTTCCATTGGGGGCGCGTCGGCTATAAAGTATGTTTTCATGAGCAGTTAGGTTATAAATTTTCTAATTTCCAAGTGATATGCATCCTATTTAAGTAAATTTGATAATGGCTCAAAAGGTATTGTTAGTACACTGGAAAAAAGACTTTATCAAACCACAGTTTAAATTAATGACGTGATTTTTTCCCTCATGATGGATGACTAGATATATTTAGGGACAAACTAGCCTAAATCCATGTGGAACAGATTTAATACAAGCAAAGGGACTATTCTGTGACAAATTCAAGAGCAAAACGAGGAATGATTGGGCAGAAAGAAACAATTTCCAGAAAATAATTGGCAAATACGACTACTTGCCGGTTTGCATCTTCGGGTTCCATATTTAGCTAAAACACGCAAACTTATTCAGTATCCTAATTATTTATGAAAGTTTTTGATTTGATTTCAAGTAATTTGTCCTGTTTTAAAGGCTGATTATTCGAAAGTAATAGGAGAAAATAAGAAAAATGATGTTGTCGAGAAAAAATTGGAAATTGAATCCCAGTTGGATCCTGACCTTCAACATTTACTAAAATTAATTTGCGACATGCGGACAATGGAGGAAACAATGATGGAATTGGAATATGATGCCACTAAAGCGCCGTTAGGTAGAGTGTTTAATTCGTTTAACATTTAGGATTAATTTTTTTGACTTTTCAAAGATCCTATGGTTTTTATAGTATGAAACTTGCAATCCGAATCTTCAATCTCTGTCATTTATCGCAAGTGAAATTAGCATCACTAACATTATTACCATTACTCTACATGTTTTATAGCTTATTCTCTGTATATTTTGTTATGTATATAGCTCAGCCATTGTTTTCAGACACTGATCATTTTTGCTGATAAAATAGATAACTGTTTTACTGGATTTTAAGACTCACTGTTTTCAGGAAAACTGACGGAGGAACAGATTAAAACGGGTTATGCAGTCTTGAGCAAAATTGAAGAATATATTAAGAAAAAGGATTTTTCTTCCGGTTTTGTGGAAACTGTCAATAATTATTACACAAAAATACCTCATTTTTTTGGGTAATCATATGTTTTCAATGGTGTTTGGAGAATCATTGTAGCATGGCCTGTCTCTCTTTTAGGATGGAACTGCATATCAAATATAAAATGCATGAACTTTGGTGAAGTCAAGGCAAACGATACATACGGTTTGCGGAATCGCTGTTATTAAATTTTAAATTCTGATGATCTTCGTAATGTAAGCAAATCACCATTTTGTATTCATTTTGCAGAATGCGTCAGCCGCCAATGATTAAAACACTGAAACAGTTAAAGACTGAAATAAAATTGTTGGAAGCCTTGGCTGAAATTGGAGTAGCTGTGCGAATGTTTAAGAAAGAGGAAGAAACGAATGTTCATCCAATCGATCTTCATTATATAAATTTGAAATGTGAAATATCAGTCATTAGTGGAAGTGATCCTCAATATACGGTATTTTTGTCAATAACTACAAGTCATTTTGGAAGAATATTCAAAAAGCAAACTCAGATTAGATAAATGAATAAGATTGTGTCATTCACTTCATTTTCATGAGTGATACTGAATTTTCGGAGCAACTTTTCAACCGAAAACGAAAACTGACCATAACAACAGTAGGATAACAACTGTTGATATGAATGAACTTTCGGGATATGAATGAGAAGTGCTTTTGGGAATTATTCTAGCAGCAAAAACCGTTTAACGTATTGCTTATATTTTTTGTCTTTTACAATTCAGCTTGTGGGTAATTATCTCCAGTGGACACATGCTCCAACCCACAATATGTATCGTATGCATATTCGTAATTTGTATGCAGTGAACCGTGAAGGAGAACGGGAACAATTCATGTTCGATCTTGGTAACAGGTTCAAATTACCTTGCTTTTTACGATTCATTAGGAAACTTTCCATAGTTGAAATTTGACCTTAGATTTCTTTTCTTGTTAATTTTTGAGTTTTCAAAACTTTTGAGCACGATATCATGACTTTATGACTATTACTTATCTATTCACCATAAATCCTAATCAAAGCAATGTTGCTGAGTAGGTCATACTGCTTAGTTTCTTGTAAGTCATTGTCTTTTCCAAAAGAAATTCTATTTTCAAACGCATACTGTACTGCATTGAAATGAGAAAATGGGAAATTTATTCTCTATTTTTCTCAGTTTTTAAAAGAAAGCTCATTTTTTGTTTTCACTGATGATTTTTATAGCTCAAGTGAAATATTATTTTTTCCAGCTGGAAAAATTTCAGGAAGCTGTTATGGCATGGCTCTCGGTTAACGAACTGGTACAGTATATTATCTCGGGGACTGAGGATCGCCCCGTCAGAAGCGCCAGTGGTAAAGTTTTTTATCCACTTCCAGAGGCTTTTTGTACTTTTTTCTATTCCTACTTTTCTCGTATATCAGTTTCTCATCTAAATAAAATTACTTTTGTGTTTTCATTCCTCATTTCAGACTGGGTATATGTTTGGTAAAGGTATTTATTTTGCTGACATGTCAACAAAAGCAGCTAATTATTGCTATCCACAACCAGCTAAGCCTGGTCTTTTGGTGTTGGCGCAAGTTGCACTAGGAGAAATGAATGAATTGCTTCAAGCCGATTTCAACGCCAGTAAGCTACCTCTAGGAAAGAATAGTACCAAAGGTCTAGGCTCAGTTGGTCCTGATCCGATCACATTTGTCACTTTGTGAGATTTTTTTGTTTTTCTCTGATTTTTTTACGATTTGATATAGTTTAGTCAGTATTTTTGAGTTCAGATCTTCCTTTTATCTGAAGATATGTTTACATATGTTTAGTTTATTTTGTATCGTGTTGCAGTCATATTCACTGACCACTATTAATTCAACATATAAAATTGCTTATGTATAATAATAAATTCTTTATTTCCTGCTTTAAATCTTTTCACTGTTAAACTCAGTATGTTTTGCAGAGAAGACGGTTGTGAAGTGCCATGTGGTAAACCTATTACAATGCCTGTAAACGATAAAAAATGTGCACTTAATTACAATGAATACATTGTTTACGATGTGAAGCAAGTTTGGATTCGTTACCTCATTGAAATTGATTTTCTTTTTGAGTAGTTTATTTAACTTCTTGCACATTACTTTGCATATGTCGACGGTTTCTCCAGTTGTTTTCAGTCCATCTGTTGATTTTGATTTGATCCTTCGCTAGTTCGTTTTACATAAGTCTGATCTGGTACTTTTAATGTGTAAAAAAATTTTCAGTTATTCGTATTGTTCAACTACGATAAGTTTGAAAGTTTCCTTGGTCTCTTGGTTCAGTTCCTTTCCTTCTTGAATTTCATCCTTTAGGCTTAAAACTTTAATGGTTCCAAATTTTGAGTTTGATTACCAGTCACAGTTTAGTGCTGATTAGGGATGTTTTCTTTCAATACTCAATTCTTACTGGAGTATTCGGTTTTTTATCTTATGAATTTAAGTTTTCATGATACTCTTCCAATTGTTTCTACCGTCATTTTGAAGCTTTTTTTTACCTTTGGAATTATAAACTTTTTAATGATTGAGATCAATCCTTCCCAAATATTATAAATTTCTTATAAGATCGTATTCGTTATGACAATCTCCTTTCAATTAAGCAAGAAAATAATTGTGTCTGTAAACTAACTGTTTGATTGATTTTTATGTCAATTTTTACATGCTGCTTCTCTAAACTTTCCACATGCTATGCTACATTAAACGTTGATTTACATTTTGCTCTTCTTCTTTGAAAATGTTCAAGGTTACCATTTTGTTTTTCTATCTCTCACGGTCTTAATATTCCCTTCACATCATCATATTTTTGCTGATGATTTTGAACTGTTTGAAGACTGTACATGTTTTGGTAGGTAAATTCACTTTAACAAGTGGTTTTGGAAATTGCATGATACTTCCATTTTATTATTTTAATGACAAATATTCCTTATTTGTGAACTTACTTTTAAGTTCTTCAGGTCACTGGATTATCGAAATTCTTCAAATAATTAGTTGCCAATGTTTATTATTTAGTTTATTGCCGATTGCTCCTTGTTTTATATGGGCCTATTATTTGCTTTAAACTTCTTCCTTAAATGATGTTATTGGTATTGAATCAAATTTTCATTCCAGTTTACTTCAACAGCAACAAAACAAAAATTTTTTGCTATTGTTTTGCATTACTGAGACTAAATTGAGAGAGTGTTAAATTTAGACTGAATAAGATGGGATTTTTTTCCTTCTGGGTCGTATTTTGCATCCCTAAAAAATTATAAACATGACTTAATGCTAAAAAAAAAAAAAAAATGATCGTAATACTGAATTCAGAAGAAATTGCCGACCCGGGTCTACTGCCCGAGCAGAATGTTTTGAAACTTATTTTGGAAAGAATTGCATTCATGTTATGAGAAGTTTGAAAGTAATTCAAGAGGAATTCGTTAATTAATTTTAAAATGAAAAAGATAGTGCGTTTCGATGCCTTCAAATTTTAAGGGAACAAAGTGGGGTTTTTCATTCACTGTTTTGGTAACAAATTCTTTTGTGCATTTTTCGAATTTCTAATGTCATTAGGTGTGATCTTCTTTAGGTTCGAGATTGCTGGCAGGATAAAGTATTACCTTGAGTTTTGTGGTTTATCCGCGGAGTTGCAAAGAGTGTACAATTAATTGCGCACGTTCGATTGTACAGGTATTTGTTAAGATTTACTTTTAAATTACCGTCAGTGGAAGTGGCTGTCATTATAGTAATTGCAGATTGCTGGAGTATTGTTATTAAAGCAGTTAAATTCTTTATGCATTTTTTCCGCTGAAAAAAAGAACTGTCAACAAGACACATTATATTGGCCTGTTTGATTGCAAATCACTATACAGTCATTTTGTCATCAGAAAAGCAAAAAGAAAAAAAAAAAGGATCAGTTCAGCAAACTCCTTCAGTCTTTTTTTTTTTTTTTGATTTCTGATTCCCATTCTTCATCTTTTTCTAGTCAGAAAAACTTGAAATGTGCTGCTGAGACAGATTTGCACTCATTTTGATTTGTAAGGTACTTTCTTATTTGCAGATGATGTGAAGAAAAAGAAGCATGGCAGATTTTGATGATTTTGGATTGTTAGCACAAATGGCACGACGTGAGTTGATCCATCTGCTAGAATCAATGCCTGAGATGAAAGATTTGGCGGTGGAACCGAGCTTGATGCGTCCACTCGACAAAATAGCATCAATGTCTGTGCTGCAAGAACATAACTGTGCTTACGTACAGCAGTTTTTATATCATTCAAGTCTGATTTGGAGTGAACATTCTCTACGTCGTGTATACATTATACGTCCAACGCTGACTGCAGCAAAATGTATTGCAGATCACATATTGGCCGAGCCAGAACGGAATTATTCTGTGATATTCGTTCCACAACGATTGTATATTTGTGAGCAAGAATTTGAACGTCGTGGAGTTTTCGGAATGATTGACGTGTTGGAACTAGACTTACCGCTTATTAGCATTGATTCACACTTGTTTAGCTTAGAACATCATGAATTCACAACGGCAACTTTGGTGGATCACACTTTCATCCATCTTCGTGCAGTTGCGAAATCGTTATGGCAACTACAAACACTTTACGGTTTAATACCGATCGTTTACGGTGTTGGAGAGACTAGTGCACATGTAAATAAATTAATGAAGAAACTACACACTGAATTGGGTGAACCACGTTCGTCACCTGATCAACCGATTGGTCATCTCTTCCTTCTGGATCGTAGTCTTGATTTGACAACCGTTTTTCTTACTGGTTTAACTTATGAATCGATGGTACACGATACTTTCGGGATAAGTTGTGGTAAAGTAGTATTTGGGGAAGAGGTGAATAAACGCATGAAAGGTGGTGATATTATGAATCGTGCTAAGATCACTACTTTGGATAATAATGATCCTATATTTTCAGCTGTAAGAAATATGCATATGACGGCAGTTTTTCCATTCTTGAGTGCTAAAGCGAAGTCGCTTCAAGAAAGTTACGATAAAGGTTCTAGTCTAGAACAAGTGAAAGATATGAAGGAATTTGTGTCTAATGAGTTACGGGCCCTAAAACAGCAGCATAAACTGCTGGAGTTGCATATCTGCGCTTGTGAAGCGGTTCTGGAGAAGTGCAAAGGGATTTCGGATCGTCTTTCTCTGGAGCATGCACTGGTTTCAGGAAATTTTGATCCTGGGGAAGTAATGGCTTATCTGGAAGATTGCATGTGTGCCCAACGTGATCAGTGGCAAATTCTGATGCTAGCATGCTTGTGGTCCGTGACTCAAAATGGTATTCCGACGAAGTATTTCACCCAGTTCCGAGCTCAGTATCTGCATGCTTTTGGCCATGAGAATTTAGGAGCCTTTCATTTTCTTGGTCTTCAAGGTCTCTTAATCGAGCATTCGTCACAGATACCAGCTGTACATACCGTTATTTCCAAGAAATCTTCCGCAATATCATCATCGTTTTCTAAACCGACTTTCCAATTTCTGGCACGTCGTATGGCTCTTCTTCCAGGAGATACTGAGCCAGTATTAGATCTCCGAAATCCAAACCAGATGCGATATGTTTTCTCGGGAGTCTATACACCTATTCTATGTAAAATAATTGGTGATACGGTAAATAATGGGTGGAATATGCAGGAAATGAAGACAACCTTTGGCGATTCAGTTTTCTGCGATCAAAATTCTTACACTCGCGCAAGTCGACCACCGGACAGTCGTATCCGAAAGGCAATTCTAGTGTATTTTATTGGGGGTGTGACATATTCGGAGGTTGCTGCACTGACTCTTCTTGCACAGTACAATAATTTACGCATTATTATCGCTGCCACAAATATCATTCATCGTGAAAAATTCATGAAAGAAATTGCTAATGTCGCTGTCACACTATTCTGAGACAAACTGATTCCAATTTAGATCGTGATGATAAAGATTGTTGTTTTTCAGACAGTTTTTTAAAAGCTATGGATGACTTATGTTTGCTAATGGTAATTTTTCTTGCAACCTCTTTCTGTAAGTTTGTTCGTAGTCATTTTAGAAGAGATAAATTTATATATAACTATACTGGAAACTGAGTTCATGATGTCAGCTTGAAATTTTTTTAAAAAACTGTTTGAAACAATAATTTTAGACCATTTATGATGAAAATCTTATATATTTAATTTTTATGATAGGTTGCTCTTTTCTTTTTTTTTTTGCGATAACTTGCAGCCTATGTATTATTGGAACTAAAACTAAGTATTACCATGTTGGTCGCATTTTTCAAATCAGAGGTTAATGTCTGCTTAAACCTTAACTTTCAAAATCCTTCGAAATAAGGGTAAATTCAGCATTATCTTTCTAATGATGTAAAAGGAATCTGTAAGGCTCCCGCTTTAAAATTCCCTCATCACCAACCTATCATACATTGATTCACTCATTTTTAATTTGCACTTGCTTGGAAATTATTTTAAAGTTACAATTTGCAACTGCTATGCTGATTAAATAGTGGTGATTTTATTGATTCGGATTTTCGTGAGATCAAAAAGAGGTTCCCATTTATTGATTCCTTCCTTATAAATGAATTTTAGTATTGTTTTTAAATAACTCATCTTTCGCAATAACTTGTCATTTCTATTTCAGCGTTAAAAAATTAATCGGATCTTTGTACAAAGCTATTGTAATGAGTTTGAATGTCACTGAAGGATTTTTTTGGTTAAGAAAGGAGAAGGAGGAGGTTTGATATGTATTTAAAACTTCAAATTTAAATTCTAGTTGTGAAAATAATGTTTTGTTTAGGTATGTAAGTTGTACTTCATAGCCAGATCAACATTAAAAGCATTCTTTTGGTCATTATCACTCCACTGCATTATTCGTTTGGTTTTAAGCAAACATTGTGCAATAGATGATGCGAATTCCATTACTGCCAAAGGTTCTGGTTTTTGAATTATAGAAGGATTTCAGAAATTGAGAAAAGATTTGTTTTGATTTAGTTCCATTGTTTATTTTTGGAGCATCCGTACAGCTGTGTTTCAGTTATCACCCTTGAGCAGAATGCTTGATAAGTTTGGCTGAACTGAATTTATTACAGGTGTAGAATTTTTAGAATGAAATGCGGTCAGGATTTAATAGTGTCATCCAGAATGCTCTGCCAGTTTGATAACACATTACTTTGATGATTGTTAGCTCTTTGCTGCGCATCCCTGTGAAAAGAATAAATTTTCATTCCGGGAATATAAATGTTGCGATGTTTGGTTTTGTCTTTTAAATTGTTTCATTCCTCATTTTTATGTTTCATTTGGGAATTTTTTCTTTATTTTTTTAAAGATAGAATGCGATACTAAGAAGAGAATAAATATTCCAGTAATTGCATTATAAATTATAGAGTTTGTGAGAACAGATGATTCTTCTGAATTTGGATCAGCAAAGATAAACCATAGTGCTGATTGATATTCAAGACCTTTGGAGTCATTTGTGTCATGGCCTATTTCAATAAATTTCTTTATCTTTGCAATTATTGCTCAGTCTTACAGTGGCCTCAATTTGGCTGCAATGAAGTCATCTGGAAGGGTTTTAAAGCAGCATGCTTTCTTGTATATGATACATAAAATAGTTTTCACTATGTATCGAAAAGATTATTAATTTCTTGTCTTAGGCCCTTGTTCTCTGTTCTCCAACTTATCTCCTACTGTCAAATGTTTGTGTATTGGTCATTTAAGGCTAATGTATGAATTCCATTTAACTAAGATCCTATCATTCCAACTGTTCCATCGATTGTTTCCGAATAACTCTAGGTCATGTTTGATTCAAATCCTTTGTGTTTTCTGTGATATTTTTCTCGCAATACAATAGGTATTATCTGAATGGACAAAACATTTTTCTTTATTTTTCAATTTTCCTTCTATTAAGATGGAACGATTCGCCTGCTTCTATGCTAACTAGTTTGCTGCTCTATAAATGCTGATAAAATAAATATATTAAATTTTTTTATCTGAAAACATTTGAAAAAAGAAGTTTACTCCTTAGCTTCACTGCTTTATGGTTTATACTTTCTGCCGAACTTTTCGACTGCGGTTTTATCTCAATCGATTGATAAACTCCTCGACCTTTAAATAGTTTTTAGACGTGAGAAATTCAAGGGTTTTCCAATTTTTCAAATTTTCCAAGGAGAGTTGCATGGTAAGATTTGTTCTAATTGAAATAAATTTTCAACTTCTGGTGGCTTTTGTTTAAATAAATCTAAAATTCTAAGCCAATTTTTACAAGGGATACTGGAGGCATGTCCAAGTTTTTTTAAAGCAGTGTTGCCAAAAAATTTTCAAGATACGGACTGTTAATTCGAAACGAAATATGTGATGGATTTATTGACGTAACTAATTCGCTGGGATCTAATGGACTCAATCTTTCTCTGTACTATCTTATTCTTACGTAAGTTTCTTCCCTTTTTATAAAATGTTCATCGTGAGTCCATAATGTGGATGTGTATATCTTTGTTACGGCGCTTATTTATTGATGTAGTTGAATATTAAAAAAGATTGTCGGTTCTCCCACTCTCGTTCTAATGGTTTCAAGAAATTTTGCCCCATTATATTTTTGTCATTCATTTAAGCCAACATTTAGATTTTATTTCGCTTGCTGCGGGGGAATGGATGCTAGAGAAAAGATCAACAGGGGGAACATCCATTTCGGGAATTTCGGTAACGTGTTACGATGATGAAAAGATCTGTAAGGAGAGGTGTTTTTTCACATGTTATCCCACTGATTATTGCAATAGGTCGTCCATATCAAAAGTAGCATGTGCTCCTAGTTTGACTTTGTAAGTTTTTTTCTATTCTTTTGTAAAATGAGAACAGAAATGTACAAGCTCAGAGTCTATGAAAGTGAAAATTCTAACTGTTTTCTGCTGAGAAGTCTTCTCTTTTTTTTTTTTTTTAAAGCATACGGCTTTGTTGGTACAAATAGTTAAATCATAGGATATTTGGATATTTTCTTTGAATAAAAGATATGACATTTTAAGACAAACGTTGCAGCATAGTGTTCATAACGTTTGGATTCATTCTGCTTATTGTTTGCTGCTGTTGTTATATTTGCATAAGTACTCCAATTTCGTTGTGCTACAAAAGCTTGCGAAGATGGCGAACTAATCAAAGAAATAGACGAATGACTATGTGATGTATTTCCTTGCTTTTAAAATGTCGTCTTGTAAATTTGTGGTATTTGTGTATTTTTTGTTTTGTCCATTTTTTCCTCATTCATACTTCGATAAGTATAGATGAAATGGCAGACTATCCCTGGCAATAGGAATCACCAGAGTTAAGGATCTGGAATTACAGGAAATCAGTTCAATTTATATTAACTTCTGTATTGAAGTTAGATATTTTATCATATCTACCCCGAGAGAAAGGGGGAAAGAATAGTGTCTATCGCTTTCAAGCTCAGATAATCAGAGCTTAATAAGGACAAAATGAAACGCTGCTATACTTCAAGTGACCTCCATTCTTCCTTTTATGCATATGCGTATTCGTGGAATACATATAATTTAAAATGCTATTTTAGGCAAACTGCGACAGGAATACCAGTTCTGGTAGAGAGAATGAGTTACTCTTTATTAATTCTCTGTTTAAAACCTGCTGTTGAACTTCGAAATTGCACTTTTCCAAGCTTAGAATCCAAGTGAAAAATCCATCCTGTGAAGGAAATTTTGTTGAGTTATTTGTAATGATTCATTACAAAATATGACGGAAAAGTTCGCCACAATACAAATGCTGTTTTGAAGCAGGAAATAGAAGGATTGGCCGTAGGCAACTGATTCAAGGAAAACAAATATGTCAAATGGAGATCACATTTTATAAAAAATTTTATATTTGTTCAAGTTATCAGAGACCATTTTATCTCCAGTAAAAAGCACTGTGCCCGAAAGAGCTAAATAAATTCACTATTTTAACTGAACCCGTATAAGTATTTATTATTCAGCTTCTTTTTTATCTTTACGATAGCTTCGATACTCTGGTTTCAACTCCCACATCGATTTATGCGGCGGCATTGTGTTATATACAGCAATTTCTGTTAATATTTCTTTAACAAATCCCTGGAAATATAAATTATATTATGACAGAATTGAAGTTTGAGATAGAAATGAAAGAAAACTGCTTAAAGATAATTAAGAATGAGGATTGATTGAAAAATGGAAAGGAATCAAGCATCACGCACTGTCCACAAGTGGAAATAAGAATCTTGCAGTCGAAGAAATCTGAGGTTCAGAACAAGCGGAGAGAGAAGTTTGTGTGTAGCAAAATAGGTAGCGAAAAATATTTTTAGCTTCATCTCCTTATCGATATTTAAATATATTATCTTCCAAAAACTTCGTATTAAACTTTTTTTGAGAGGAATAGAAGCAAGCAACTGCTGAGACGAACCGGAGGCTGATTAGTAAGTTTCTGCAGATCAACCAATCGATAGTACTGGTGTTTTTCGAAAGCATGAAATACTGCTTGTCGAACAATATCCTTATCAGCACGGACTGTCTTTGCCCCTTCCTTCTTTTGTTTCTCTCTGGTCAACTGAAGCAGAATATTACCGATTTAAATTTGTGGGTAAAAATTCATTTTATATAGAGATAATATTTCGGTAGATTTATATAAAAACAAACCATTTCCGCATGAACAGCAATAGGCTTGAATTTCACTTCGGCTTTTTCCATTTGTTTAACATGCCGTTTGGGCTGACTGCTTTTTTCTATTTGCTTTCTGCAGATTTTTAATTGATACAAACACTTTTTTATGTAAAGGAAGTTCTAATAATTTGAAAGATTCACAAAAAACAAATCATTTCTTCATAACAACACTTTAGAATGAATATTTTTCTGTCTGAAGGGTTAATTTCATAGCGAGTACAGTTTTGGACATTTATGAATTCTGCTTTTCCAGTAACGATTCTCTCATACAAGGACTTCTACAAAACAATGCCCCTCAACAAATACAGTTAGTTTTATATTATCACGAAATGAAATATGGGCAGCTTAATATTTCAACGATGCCTCATACTTTACACATGCATCCTTCTATTTCGACATTTATTGAAAAATTAATAGTATGAGACCTACATTTTCATTCGCATATAATCAGCTGTTTGTGGAGGGCGACAGTCAGCTCTCTTCACAACTCGTCCTTCAATGCTTAAGCGACCAGAGCAGATGTCAGCGTCTTCATTCAAACCACTTTTATCTAAAACAGCTCAAAATGAACAGAAATAAAACGTGAAAACTTGAAGGAAACGAATGAGAATGAATGCTATGAATTTTATACATAGCTAGCCATCATAGGTGAAACTTCCTTTGTATTCAGAAAAAGTTGAAAATCATATTATGAATAAAGGCATAATGAAGACCTTCACAGAGAACAGCTAATGACTGATTCTTAATATCGCCAATGATAAAACTGTGTTCCGTTGGTATTGTAAAACTCGTCTGTTTATTTTTGACGGGGACAACGCGATTGCTGCGTGATGCTGGCAGAAGGTTTCCAGACATTGAGCTTATCAGCGAGTCTGATGATGAGGCGTCTCTGTCGTGACCTGCAAGGATTGTGGTTAGAATTAATTCAGCTTAAAATTGATAGCATGAAATAAAAAAGAGATAAATTCTTTGTCGTATTAACATCAGCCGATACAGCAAGTGATTTTGATGATATCCAGAAGTTAAAATTTAAAAAGGAACATTCGGAATAAAATGTTATTGAAAGTTTAATTAAGAAAAGGGAGCATTTAAGGGAAAAATCAGGAAAATAAATCAATGAATATGCAGGGGACCAAAACCTGATGAATTCACTTCAAGCAATTTCGTGTTGCTTTTAAATATCAGATCAGTTTTTCCATTTGCTGTCTTAATCACTAATCGTCCAACATCATGGCCAACGTTCTTCTCCCACATTTCGGACAAATATCTCGGCACCTGGAAATTCATATTTTATCATTACCAAAATATGAAAAGTGTTAAGAAGTAAGTTTCAACATGAACGAAAAAACAGAAAAAAATGAAAAAGGTATCGTAAAAAGGAGAGCCAACTCACCAGAACATTGTGTATTTCAGGTAAATGAAAAGAAGTACGTAATTCACTCATCTATTGATTACAGATTTTGTTTCACTAGGTCGATTATGAAACGGACAATGCTGTATTTTTTTTGATTATTTTGTTTCAGTCTAGCTCCCCGTCACTCGTAGTTGATCGCAAACTCATATTACTTAGATTTTTTCTAAAATTAAAGTTCCAGCGCAAAAATGCCTTGATATAATCCTTCAGTGTAATTTACCGAAGACATGAGGTCTCATAGAAATTAACTTACTTTCACAAGCCAAACTCCTCTTTTAGCGTAATCACAATCAACGTGGTCACTAAACTTCCGTTTGCCATTGGAGCTCATCTTCTGAAACTTACAGTCATTTAAAAAAGTCTAATAAAAATCTCGCAACCTCCAAAACTCTAATAGCATGTCTGTAAAAAAAGACTGATCAATACAGCTCCATATATTTACCTTAGAACGACGATAGCAAACTATTATACCAGCATTTGTACGATCATTTCGGACACCTGCATTACAGTGCTTTCCCAGACCGACCACCTTGCACATTTAAATCCATCCCACCGCAGATATCACCAGCGCATGAACTACCCGTTCTTAATTGCAATTCTAATTACTAGAATTAATTCACTACTAATAAGAACATATTTTTAGATACTAAAATTTCCAGGGCTAAATAACTGCAAACTTGAAAGTCAGATTTTTGCTGAATCTTTTTACTATTCGCACGAAAGCTAATTTTAACAATAAAGAGAAACACAATAATAAAAGTAATGATATACACGCAGAATAAATCTTAACGCAGTAAGAAAATAATCACGACTTGGAAAATAACGAACAGAATCACATCGAACGTGCAAATTTCATGCAATTACAAGCTCAAGCAACGACATAGTGGAGCTTAATGCCTTGAGGAAATACGGATGAGATCACTGAAAATATTATATACATATAATTTTCATATAGAATGGGAACGCGGTATATCAACATTGCGCATCATCCTATTTTTTTTTTTTTTTTTTTCTAAACATGAAAAGAGAAAAGAAATTACAACAGAAAAACACTGAAAATTTTGGATTTCTCTAAAGTCATTCACAAACTACTTGAAACTAAGTTCAAACTAAAAATGTCAGAAAAAACCAAATAAAACTGCACGAGTGATAAATTAAATTCATAGGTAGAAAACTTCAAATTTTAACATTACAAATAATGGGTAATTCTACATTTTAAAAAAAAAAGATTTTACAATCTTCCTGTAACAATAAAATAATACTGGTTTTCAAATATAAACACACATACTTCCATCAGAATGCAATTAAGCAAACTTCTGACACAAATAATAACCACTGAAGAGCAGATCTGAGTGAAGTCTATACTGAAAATGAATGTTGATTATAATATTACCATACATAATTGTGGGTTGGCAAAGCGACTACTATTCCAAAATCATCAGGTATATGACTGGCACTGTTTGAACTGCCTCATCTTTTAAATGCCAAGATGTCTCGGAAAACCAATTTACTGACTCACCTTTGGTTGGTAATCAATATTTATATGTACATTCCGCATAATAAAAATAAAGGAGATATAAAACATAGGAAAAGGTACAAATTTTTGGAAGACCATTAGACTGACGGATCAATAAATCACAGTGTCTAAATGAGAAATGAAAAATTAATAATTCTCTGTTACAAAGAATTTTATAACGGAAATAGTGGAGGAAATATCAGCAATGAAATAAACAAAGCTAACATTCTCAATCCGAAATAACTTGCCGGAATGGAAATGAATTAATAAGGATAAAGTAAACCATAACTCAACAAAATCAGCCACTTTAGCGTCTATTGTGCAATAATAAATTAGCTGCCTCAGATGCATTATTGCCACATTGTTGCAACGCCTGCCTCACATCTTCTCGAGACCCAAGACCCATATCAACGAGCTGACGAATTTGATCTTCGCTAGGTGTTACACTTCCTGGATATGCCAGGAATAATTAAAGCATGTTTTATTGTATGAAAGCAGAATAAATGCATCTTCTATACTATAAGCTTATAATCGCATGAGAAATATCGAGTCAAAAAAAGTCCTGGATAACTTCCATATATCTATTTTATGCTTTACTAGGGAATATAAATAACAGCACTTTCTGAAAGCATTAAAAAAAAAAAAAACTTGGTAAATACCAGAGGATCCCCTGCCCAATAATCGATTCAAAAAATGAAGCTGATTACCATTAGGACGAGCCTAAAACATTGCTTGAATTGTCACAAACTGAAGAACTGAAAATTCCATTTGAACTGTCACAAAGTGAAGAACTAAAAACTCCATTTCAAATTTCCAGTTCGAAAAAACTGGATGTCAATTAATATTCATGCACGAAAAAAAAATTCAATTCTCAGAAAAGACATTAATGTTTAAGATAGCTATAAAGCTACAATGTGAAAACTTATTCTGTGTTAATACTTTTAAAACAAATGTTTATTTAATACATCATGCCGATCTCATTGACACCAAGTTATATTCAGCACTTACTTTTATAACTAAAGTTAACGTAGAAAAGCAAAGTGTTTTTAATTTAATAAGTTTAATGTGTATAAAATGTTACGCTGTGCAGCATACATTTTAAGCAGAAGGAGAAACAGAAAAATATTCCTACCCGTTCACTTCTGTAAACACGCTGCATTTGTCCAAATATTAACCTCCTCTCGTAGTTATCAAGAATATCTATTCTTTGTCTTTCAATCGTCGCTGCTACTGGTAAAATATTTCCCTGAAGAAAGGACTCATCAGTTCTGACAGAAAAGTAGTATATAAAGCACACTACATATAAATTAACTTACAAAGAGTTGCAAACAATGTAAAGTCAAATTGCTTTTCGCTCTCTAAAAAATAAGTTAACCTCTCTTCCAAATTCACCGCATTCCATAAATTTCTGGGATAGCCAACCAACTGGATTTGAAGTGGAACGAAACAACTGGACAAAAAAATCCGGCAAGAGATTGAGTTTTCCAAAAAATTGTGTATATAATACAGTGCTTATAGCACCCGCTACATATGCAACCAAGATCGGCTTCGATAGTTCAAACAGCTAAAATAAAAACTGGGAATGAATTTATTATCTATTCATTGAGTAATCCAACAAAAGAAATTAGGAACTTTGAAGTGAAAATTAAATTATAGATGCTACGGTGCTTTAAGGATTTTTCCCAGCTACTGGACATTTATAAGGATATTAACACATATTTCTACTACAAATATTAAAATTGAATATTTTAAAAAATGAGTAAATTTCAGCACATTGAACATAGGAATAGCTTGTCATTAATAATTACATTACTTACTGGTGATAATGCTGCTTCAGCTTCCATATGAGTACAACATTAAGAAAAAACTCAGCACAATTTTGTTTCCACCATCAAATTTTGAGCAGAGGGATTAGATTTTTGTTCAGGGAATTAGACACTTTATGCATTAGAAACAAAATAACAAGACAGAACCTGAATAAACATGATGAATGGGAAGCTGTGTGCTGATAGAGACATTCCCAATATACTAGCATATGGAACTAATGGTATCTCCTTAACATATATTAGATATAACGCGGTAAGCAAATCATACGGACCAATAACGAAAGGTGTAGCTGAAGGCATATAACCATAGAATCGTGCGATGATAAGGTAAATGACTATCTCCATGCCAGTTGAGTGGAAGAAATTGAATAAAATGAAATTCTGTAAGTAGCTGATGTCTCCCAACCAATTTACTAAGTTAGTAATCATACTATAATTCATCAATTTTCATTACTGTAGTTTGAGGATCAAATATCTCTCCGATTTTTTTGTAATATACGAAACAGCTGTAATGATAAAACGAATTACAGTGCTTGTCCTCTAACTTCATGATTAGGAATACAATATTATAATCTGAATACAGAGTACAAACAAAAACACGTTACTACAAATTTGCAGGAACCAAAGCGACGTTCGACCAATCGACCATAATACAGCAAGATTAGTCCACTAATAAGCGATGAAGGACTTCGAAAGACTAATTTTGATGAAATTAACTGCAAAATCTGAAAGTATCAGAATTAATGGCTACCAATGAGATCTATTCAGGATTACTAGTGTCAAGCAGTGCTTAATACAAGTACACAGAATTATAAATATTTCTTTAAGCGCTTACTCCTTTGATGGAGGTAACAGTTCCTAGTGATGGTGCGGTCCAAGAATTAAAACCATTAACACTTAAATACATGTAGAAGATAGAGCTGAATAATGTGAGCAACGACCTGAAATTATTTCTATCTTTAAATAACATTTTCCACTAAATAAAAACTAAGGTACAATCTGTTTAGCGTTCTACTTGGTTCCTTTCGGGCATTATCGTGTAGCAGTTTGGTTCTTAAACCAATAATTATCATTAAGGTACACAAGATAACGAATGTATTTTACTAGTCCACAAACAATATCCTAAAACTGGATCCGTTTATCTTTCCTATCTGCTCAATCTTTATATTTTAATAAATGCACATCAGTATCTACATGAGTAAAAGATTTGTTTCAGATCAAAAATTGTTAGAAAACTTCTAAACAAACTGAAAAATGATTCCTACAAAAAAGGCATTATCATTACCAGGCCTTCGTAATCGGTGCATATCTGAATAAGGACTGGTTTTGCATTTGATATTGCCCTCTTCTGGCGTGAATCATATCTAAATTGACAAAACTCCTTTTATTAATGCATCGACGACAATATCAACATACAAGAAAGATAAAAAACAGAAGGAGGAGAAATCTGAAGTGCAAACAGAGAAGCCCAGTCCAGCACATCTGCCAAATTATGCATGTCCAGAGCGAGATTACCAATAAAGCTTTTTTTTTTTTTTTGTCTTTCCTGTGCATTCAGTGTCATTTAGACTCATAGACCTAACCTAACTGTGAGTACGGAGACTAGTTTTTACGATTTTGGATGTCTGTTAAATATCTTATATAAAATTAATTGGTAAGGAACAATTCTAAAACGAAACCCCATAATTTGAAATTACCACACATCACGCACTTCCAACAATCACTATGGATTCAGTTTTCACAGTGCTGCTTGTCAACGAAGTATAGACTACAATGATTTCGACCTTAAAATGCATGTCGGGTTGGTTTTAACGGTGGTATGGCTTGTAGGTTACGGGGAGACGAGAGGACGTTGTGGGGGTTTTGAGCTGTGGTTTATTAGAAACTGAAGTCTAGTTGGAATTTAGGTATTTTGCTGGTGATCTGGCTGGGAGAGACAAAGATAACGGATGACGTACAACGAAGGTCAAGGACCTTCTTCATCACAGGTAGACAGTCGAGTATTTATGCATACGGTCGTCCCATTGCCTGAGTGTCCACACTTAGTTGAGGTATTCTGATTTTATATTTGCACTATTTCATACCGATTTTTTCTGCTTTCGAGATTAAGTTCTGTTCGAATTTTTCGAGACCCTTTAGATAGAGAATTCCAAAATGTGTTTAGGTACTATCTATTACCAATTATTTCAGCAAACATGGCTTTCTGCCTTGAAACAGTTAGCCAGTGTTCGTGTGATTCGACATACAAGGCCATAAAATAGTTCTATTTTGGAGAGTGATACAGTTTGAATTCGAACTTCAGTCTTTTTTAAATTATTAAAGAAGCTATTTATTTGATTTTTAAGGATAGTGACGTTAGCAGAAGAAATAAGGAGAATTTGAGGTGAAAGTAAGAGGAAAGAAATAGGATTTAGGTTGAACAGTCCATGCGTTAGAAACTTATTGCTGAAACATTTCAGTGCACGCAAAAAAAATTTTTCGTTCTCAGGAGCCCTTTAAAATCATGTTGTATATATAAATTGCATAATTTACAAGATGTTTATTGAGGCACCTTCCTTTCATTCATAGGTTTCTCTGTTGACGATAGTGTTTCCCTTGGGATGGTGAAGCTAGTGTTGTGTCTTGTTTTCCTAAAGTTGTCTAGCAAAATATAAATAAATTTATCATTTGTGGTAGGCTGTACTTTGATTTCAATTCTCTTTCCCTATTGATTATAATTTTAGATCAGAGAGCTTCCTGCTGAAGGGGTTAATGCACTGGCATCTTGTTCAGCATGCCATTCTAATGTGGAACAGTGGGTATGCTTGACTTGCTACTCGGTTTGTTTTAAGAATCTTGCCACTGAGATAGACGCGACTTAGAAGAGGTAGCAATTAGTCCCAAGCAGAAAAATAAGCTGATGGCTTGTTAAAGTCATATTTTGGTTAGTTTATCCATGAAATATGTGACAATAGTAATTTCTGACAGAATGTGAGAACATTACGTGTCTATCAAATACAACATTTTCTTGATTATGGTGACGTTTCAAATCAGTGTGGTTGTTACTGATAATATTCAGAAAGGGATCTTGTAATCTGAAGGATTATCCTTTTTAATAAACATTTAGTATATAATAAAGTTTAGTTGTTGCAGGTTAACTGTGGCCGCTACATTGCTGGTCATGCAGTGCATCATCAAATGCGTACTGGTCACTCAATGGCACTGAGTCTAACCGATCTTTCCGTCTGGTGTTATCCTTGCGAATCATACGTCCATCATGAAATTTTAATCCCTGCAAAGAATGCAGCACATCAGTCCAAATTCGGAATTTCCATTCCAGAACAAAGGCCAGAATCTGACAATTCTAGCAACTAATTTCCTCATTGTATATACGAACTACTTACCAATTGTCTTCGTAACTAAATGTTGCTGTTGCTCATTTTTTTAGTTTTCTGTCTCTAATTAGATAGTATACTAACTAATCTGGTCATTTTTAGAATTCTTGGAAAGTTGAATTGTGGTAAATGTTTGCCTTTCTGCTTTTTATTTCGAAGTTCATTGCTGTCTTCGCTCTTTGCATCATAACTTTGTTATTAATGTACATACTAGTATCATATTATAAACTTTGTTATTAATGTACATATTAGTATCATATTATATTCAATTGAAAATAAATAGATGTTACTCATTTTTCTGTTCACTCTGCTGTAATTGGGACTGTAAAGTGTGCAATAGTCAGATAAATATGTGGTCGAACTTAGAAGAGGTCAGCACTATTCCGACGTTCTGAAATTATTTTGTTTGTTTTTATTTTTTATATATATAGTTGTGTTGTGGAAGGTAGAAAGTTTCAGTCCTTTTCAAATCATTGTGTTCAGTGTAATACTTGTATTTTTCCGTCAATTGTCGTTATTTTTCTGTGTTATTTTGAATTGATATCTTAACCAGCTAACACTTCTGTTCTCATTAAGTTCTTCGCAGTTCTACTGCAAGAAGTGG
Source organism: Setaria equina (assembly GCA_003012265.1). Classification (NCBI taxonomy): domain Eukaryota; kingdom Metazoa; phylum Nematoda; class Chromadorea; order Rhabditida; family Setariidae; genus Setaria; species Setaria equina. Next base: position 61,077 of record PQVD01002583.1, read on the forward strand.
ATAGTTAGAGAACTTGAGCTGTTGCTGAAATATGAAGCGATTGTGAAATTTTCGTGAAATGATTAATTAGATTTTAAAGTGGTGGCTTCTCTGCTCAACACTTGCGGAATACTGCTTTCTAAAAATGTCCATGGATCTCAAAATTTTGTTTCGGATCCATTTGCACACTTTTTTTTACTGCACCTGTTTCATGGTACTACATTATATTTTACATTACATCATAAACTGTCTTATTGTTCTTAAAGATATTTCTTCAGCTAACAGAATGCGAGTTGTGTTGAACAGATTGTCAAAGGATTAAGGACCGGTGCAAAACAAGGGTTGACAAAAAAAGTGAGTAAAACTTTAAAATGGGAGAACTTATACCACTCAGCTAATCAGCAGGGTTTTTGGGAACCGTCTATGATGTTAACAAACTTTCCCATACCTTCCTATTACCAATCTCAACGTATTTTGTCCGACATTTCAAAACTTCATCCCTTATTTTGCTTCAAAGTAATGGTGGTATAGAAACAGAGACAAAAAGATTTCCCGAGTTATTTCTTAAAGTAGAAACGGAAGCAAAAGAGTTTCATGCATAAAAGCTGTAAAAGGTGTTCAGAGAGACTGCAGTGTTTATATTATAGTTATAGTTAATAAATCAAAAATAATGAGGCACGTAGCTTACTCTGCTAGTTTTAACAAAATTAATTAATGGTAAGGTCACGTATCCAAAAGGTTCTTGTTCAATAAGTGTACCCCTTTTGTATTACTCTTTACATTAAAATATTTAGATAATGAGGACGTAAAACCGATCTAATAACTTCTAGATTGTATTAAGGAATTGCGTGTTCGTTGCCTGGGTGACCGCTTTTGGTCAAGTAAGCAAGAGCTTACTTGTTATTAGTTGCTTAACGTTTAGAGCGATGGTTTTGACAGTGTTTTTATTGACCAGTCAGTTATACTTCAAAGGATTGTGCTTGAAATAGTTGAAGTTATTTGTAAAGCATCTAACCTTTTATTGTTTTCTAAAAGACGATGGGCCTAATGTTCTAAATTGCTGAATTGCTAATTTTAAATAAACAGGTAATAGTTCGATTGAAAACTTTTTCCCTCTTTCTCGAATTAACAACACTTTACTTGTTCAGGGCGTATCAGACTGCGCTATTCTTCGATTTATATCATTCTATTATATTTTCGTGTCTTTTTCTGGAACTTTACATCTCAGTTTCTTGGACGATATCTTTAATGGTGTTTCAATTTCATTATTCAATTAGTTTGCTAACAATATCTGCTTAATAGTAATGCCATTATTTTTTTCGATTTTCCGAAAAAGATTATTGTCAGCGTGTTTGTTTTAGTAATTAGTATTCGACGCAAATTACTTCTTATGGCTTTTTCTATAAGTGAGGATGGAACAGTAAATGTTTGTCATGCTTACTTTGCTGTATCAACTGAATTTCTAGTTATAGACCGTTTCACTGGCCCAATATGGAAAGAACAGTATAGTTTGCGAGATTCTTCTACTATTACTTTTTTTAAGTGTAAGCAATGCATTTAAAGCAGTGTTGAGACCAGAAAATGTGCAGTTTATCAACACATTATGAACCAACGACAACGGAAACAATTCGGCTCAGCAGGAAATCTTGCCATAAAAGGTGGAATTTTTGGTTCCTTAAAAAAGTACCCATTATTATTTATTTTCCTTGAAATTCATATTCTTTATGTTTTGCCGCACCTTTATGTATCGGTGGCCTATTGTTCGCTAACTCTTCCACACACGTAGAAGAATAACGTAAGGCCAAGAAGAGCAGTATGTTATCGTCAAGCCTTAGTATCCAGAATATCGACACTTTCTTTCCTTCTAGTCCATTCACAATGCGTAGTGGGAAAGAAAATTAGGCTGAATATTCCTTTATATATTTGGTAGTTGCGTCATTCATCGTTTTCATAACATTTCATGAATTCACGTGAAGAAATTTTTGAGCGCGTCACTCTCGAGAATTTCCAGGTACAGGCTACACGAGTCTCGACGGCGTGTCCTGCCATAGGCCGCAAAATGCTCTGTCATCTGCAGCAGCCGTGCCTCAGAAAGCGGCCTCACGTCGAACGACGTGTACCACAACCACTACAAAGACAACACTTCGAAAGAGCGGTAGCATAGGAAACATTCGCAACGTTGTCACTTCTTCTGTGCCATCCGTCAAAGCTGTTTCGAAAGAGCAAGCCTTTAACTATTGAATTATGTATTTTTGAACTTCAGAAAAACTTTCTTCACTAGCAGTCTGCCCAAGAGTAGCACACTCCTGAGGATGTCATCGACCTTCGACCTTTTGTAAATAATTTTTGCGTCTTGACGATTGTCCTCTTTAGCCAACGCTGTAACTTTCGAAAATACTTTATTGACATTCAGAACCAGAATATGTCCATGCCGACAAAGTAATCTCGAGCAGTCGGCTGCTCATTTACAAGAGCAATATACGAGACAGTTACAACAGCAAATTTATCTCTTGGAACTTGAAAATAATTACTTGTGAGTTTGAATTTGTTGTTCGAACATTTGAATTTCAAATTACTTAACTTCATTTGTTCCCAGAGATTTAAATTCAATTCCTTTTCTCCTATTTATTGTGAAGTCCTGCTCCTCTCATTGAATCTTATTAGGGTTATTCACACCAAGTGTTGCAATCATGAGAGGAGTTCATTTGTCTAATCAAGAATTTGAGGAATCATCGAGAATTTTTTGCTTTGGGACTGAATGATGTTTTACAGGAAGCACAATGCCGGAAAACTATCTCGAAAGGATGATGAAAATGATTCCTATCGCAATGATACCTCGCCCACTCCAAGTCTGACAGCGAATCTAGATGTGGCACGAGGACGAGATATATCTGGTATTTCGGAAAATGATAAGGAGAAGCTAGGGAGAGCTAGAAAGAGGGTTTCTTATGCAGAACCTGAAGTGACGGAAGCATCTTTTTCTTCAAATGACTACGATTCAAAACCATCTTCATATACGGCTGACCAAGCTGAATTATTACATAAATTAGAAGAGTCTTATCAGGTTATTTGTCATATATTCTATTTTCAATTCGAAATGAAAAGGAAAATATTATTCATTGGTTCTATTTTCATACATAAGGTAGAAGTTATTACAATGCAGTAAAAGTAGCATTTCTGGTGCTTGATTTTACCATAAAATGACTGAAGTCTTTTGACATTACGTCTTCAGGCTTCAACAATTGATCCAAATGACTGTTTTCTAGAGAGAACGAAAACTCGACGAACGTTTGAAACAAAAAACGACTGAAATTGAGAGGATTGCTTATGAAAATACTCAGTTATCAGAATTTATTGAGGAGCTGAAAATGAAACTGCAAAAAAATGAAGGTGACAAATAATTTGTTTCCAACCAAAACTTTTCTTTCAACCTCTAGTAATACTTGTTACGGTTGGCACTTGGTCGATTGGTAGCTTCTAATGTTTGCCTGCTGTAGGTAATTAAACTCCATCATCGAGACCTGAAAGTGATTTAGTATTGTCTCTCGAGCTGTCCTCAAACTCCATTTTTTACATAATCTAAATCAAGTTATATCCATTTTTAAAAATTTCTGCTAGTTTCTCAAAAATTAATCTTACTGATTATGTAAAACTAATTACGGACTAGTCATAAAAAACTTGATCTAGGTAGCAGTGATGCTACTTTTAGAAAGCATTTAACCACTCCTTTCTCCCGACTTCTTTTTCTTATCAAAGTTCTGCTACAGCAGTTATGACTAATCCCACTCAAAAACTAATTCTAAAGTTAGTTCCTATATTTAAGAAAATTTTGCAAGAGACAAACGTGCGCTGATGGAAGAAATTGTGGAACTACAAAGGAGACTTGATTACCTAACACCTGCGTTGGCCGATAAGGTTATATTAGTGCTTTATATCTTCTGTGTAGATGCAAAATAATAGTTTTCACTTCATCTCTGTCACATATTATTATCCGCAGTTGCAGGAATCGTACGTGGCAAAAATGCAAATTGAAAAAGATGAACTAACTGATAAGCTGAGGGATGCAACTAACCAACTTAATGAAATGCAGGTAAGTGAGTTATGAAAGATTTATATCATAAATTTAATCAAAAAACTATCGATTGCTGAAAAAAAGTATGATGACTTTTAGCCCATAGGCCTTGTTTTCCCTATACCGACAATACAGCCAACGCCAGATCCCGGGAATGGAAACTGAAAGCAACTGTTTAATAAATCCAACTAAAGCAGTTCACTTAAATAAAATGATATTTATATTCAAAAAGGAAGAAATCACTGCAATCAACTTAATACAGTAGTTTTCATGAACTGTTTCAGATAACAATGGATGAGAAAAGTCAGGAAGAGCGGGCATTGTTTGATGTTGAAGGAGAACGGGAAAGTGAGATTGAGCGATTGCTGAAGACAATCCGGCATCTAGAAAATACGATAGAAGAAATGGAAAATAAGGAAGCATCACTCATTGTTAGTGCATTTTTCGTCAGCGTTTAATTTATAGCAAGTAATGTAATATCGGTCTACCTTAACATCCCCGACTACAGTAATCTGAAGGTCTAGATTTACTGTAAAATACGTTTTATGATCTTTTCTGTGTAATCATTTCATTGAAAGACAGAGAAGTTGACGTTTAAATGAAATTAGCTTCAAAGAAAGGAAGGATTTTCTGAATAAAGCTGTATCATCACATCAGCAAAATTGGAAGTTATATAATGGAAATATTTTGTTTAGGAACTATCAGTTATTCTTATATTCAAATTATTTGATCACTTTATAAGAACTGTTTTCAGGATGATATCACGGCAATGAAACGTTGTCTGCGCGAGGAGCAGTTAACAGCTAAAAAAGATAAAGCCGTTGCCGATAAAGTGAGGAGTAAATTTATTTTCATGAGTTTAATTAAAATATAATTCATAAAATTTCCTTGGAGACGATACAATATGAAAATCTGTTATCGGAACTTTTCAAATTTTAGACCTTAGAAGAAAACAGTGCTTTGATAAAGGAAAACTCGCATTTATCAGCACAAGTGACGCGACTGGAAATGAGAGTAAAGACGCTCAGTCAACAAGCTGAATCTGTCCAGAAGAATGAAATAAGTTCAACAGAAATTGTTTCAGTTCGTTTATTCCCTAAAATTTCACAGTTTATACGCGGAAGAATTGTAAGTGTCTTTAAGGACATATCTCTGATTTAAAAATTTTATATTTTTTATGAAAATTATATATTTATGGAAATTCTTCCAGTTTTCTTATTACATTGAGATTACAGCTACGAGAGTCTGAAAAATCGCTGAGAGCAGAACTAATGAAGGTAGAAGAAAAGATGCAGAAGGAAAAGGAACGTGGCCGACGTGTCGCCACGGAGGTTACTGTATTCTTCCTTTGTTAGATCTCTGACAAGCAGTTAGGTCGAGATGATTTCAGTGCAAAATTTTTGATTCATATTTTTCATTGTTTTCAAGTAGAACTTAAAAATTCAACGGAAAATTTATGGAAATCCAAATAATTACATTTTGTGAAATGAGATTCTAGCTGGAGCAATATCGGAAGGCTGAAGAGAATGCAAGGGAGTCTCGTGGGAGAATGCAAAAGGAACTGGACGCTTTGAAAGCGCTGTCTGAATCATTGTCCAATGAAAACAAATCTTTGAGACAAGAAAAATTCAATCTTACTGAGCGTTGTGAAGAGTTACTCAAAAAGGTATTTTCTCTGAAGTCATTTTCAGTTTATTATTTCCGCGGGATGGAAATCTATCATTTTCTTGATTTATGAGGTCGAGATTACTATTTCAGTGCAAAATTTCTGGTTCATAACTTTTTTTTTTTGGAGAAAACTAGAGCGAGGGAAAGTTTTCAGGGAAATTTGCTAAGCGATAACATTATGAATCTTAAACCGATATTGGAATTTTAAAGGAAATTTCAATTTACATCAGGAGGTAAATTCTAAAAAGAGTAGACTGGGATAATGAAACTTTTAAACTTCTCGGAAAAGATATTAAATTGAAATATTTGAGATGAATGAGAAGGCGAGAGAAATGTCGCTACAGAAAAAAGAACTAGGAAATTTACATGAGCAGAATCGAGAGTTACTGAGAAAGGTAAGCTCTGTTGATTTGGATATATTTTTACTAGACAGCTGCTAAAATCTGGAAGTCTTCCACTCAATGAATCCTTGCTTTAAACTAGGAGGAAAAAAAAAACATCGAAAAATAGTGAAAACGTGAACTATCCAGTCAGCAGGAATATTGCAGATAAAAAGTCAGGAAAATGAGTTACAAAGACATGAAGAACGCTATGATGATATTGAAAGAAAATACAAACGGACAATTGAAGAGTTGGAAAAGCAGATGGCAATGCGGCAAGAGAAGTGAGTTTTGGCCTCCCATAATTACTTAAGTTTTCTCTTGACAGCCTTTAAAATATTAGGCAGGAGTTACAAGACTTATCCGATTTTGAATAACTTACTGGACATACTTCAGAATTGAAACCTATTTACTTTATATAATTTTGTTTTCAGAAGAAATCAGTCTTGGTTGTAAGGTTTTCCTTTGGGACATAGATCTAAACAGACCACTAATTTCAGGTCAGAAGAATACGATGAGTTAGCAAAACGTGTATTGGAGCTTTCCGACTCTGTGAAAAACAAGGAACCAGCACCCTAAAATCAATCCACACTTGAGCATTAGGAATAACGCTTTGTTTTTTTTTTTTTTTTTTTTTTTGGAAGTTTTGACATATTTCGGCGCAGTACTACCACGCTTTGATTATAGGGTAAATTCTACTCATTTTCCGAAGAAAAAATTTCTCCAGTTATTTCTTGAATGATTTTGGAAACTTTTCGTAAATATTTTCTTCACTCAATCAAAATGCAACATTTCATCATTTCAATCTCCCAGTTTAGAAATACAAGCAGAAGAAGAATTATTAAACGAATTTGGATTTCTCAGTTAAATAGTAACTACCTGAAATAACTGCCAAAATAAGCCATTTAAGTGCTTATTCTTAGATATGCGATTGTTTACTTCATACACTTTACAGTTCCCCAATACATAAAACATTTCTATTCTTTTGAGAAGCAGTAAAATTAAATTAAAATTAAAGAGAAATCTTGAATTAAAAGGAGAAAAACAAGACTGAAGCTCTAATTGAATAAAAAATCAAACAAGCCGAAACAGAGGTGATTGGAGTGAACTAGGGATTTCAAATTCAATATTCTTATCGTTCTTCCAAAAAAAAAAAAGATGAGAATAACGAGAAACAAAACAAAACGAGGTGAAGCATTATAACCACATAAAACATTAAATCTTGAAGTTTTATAAGCTTTTGTATGCATTCACTGAAAGCTGTTTTATGAGTATCCGTAATCGTTCTTTCGGTATGACCTGGAAAGTAGCTGATAAGAGTTAAATGAAATTATGTATCTGACAAAAGGCGAACTGTGAGAAAGATAAATGAAGCTTAATTTTGTAGTAGCAAAAATTTAACTGTGCAATTTTACAAGGATGAGAAATTCCTTAAAACATGGCGGTGCTTATTTCCACGCAATCATACAGGAAAAAACTGTGAATGTTTTATAGCCATGAATACTTGAACCAAGATATACAGAAACTTACTTCTGCCAACATATACTCATCGTCAGCTAGTAATTCCACCAACTGTGCAGATCCATTCACATCACTTTTTTCAAATACAGTAACCAGCATAACAACAACTGCAGTAATATAACGAGACCTTATGTCAGTGAGTTTTCTGACTTCTTCCTGAATCGATAATAAATGAAAATGTTAGGCTGAGGATTTGACTTTACCCATATTTTTCGCGTTTTGTTTTAATTCGGTGTTTTCATTTCCTAACGCGAACAACTGGCTTCAAACATTGTCGATTCTTTTAAAGAATCCATATATTTATTATCAACACTTATTTTACAGACAGGATTTATTATCCATTACCAATACCTCATCCAGTGTTTCGGTCTCCGCTTTTGTAAATGTCATCCAACCACGTGGAAAACGCAGTACAATATCAAGCGCTTCCAAAGCCGCCTAAATAGCGTTTTCTAAGTTTCGTATAGTTATAAATGCAGCAATGTACTGATAAAAATACAAAACTTGATCTCGAAACTAAGTACTAAATCTTTTAAGGAAATCAGTGCAATATTATTTAAATTCAAGTTAAAGAACTGACAATAGTGCTTTGTTTTGAGGCATTTTCATATCTCTGCAATTGTTCATTAGCGCGCCGATGTATCACTTCAAACGTGATCCTTTGTTGCATATCCATCGACGTTTCTGCGTCATCTGAGTTCTCCGGAATCGAAGGTACTGAACGTTGTGACTGCTTGAACCATTCGTTGAATTTTATCAAAGCATTCTAAAACCACACAATAAGTATTCAGGAATAAGAAGTCTAGAAAACTATTTTCCTGAAAGAAGTTGGATTCAATTTGATAAGAATCATTAACAGTGAATGAAGCCTATAACTAACTAAGTAGCACTCATATGCTCTGTACTCAGTAACAGCTCTTGAAAGTTTCAGTTCAGCCACATCACTGGTCTCAATGACACAACACAGTGATTCTAATATTTTATCAATCAGTTTTTTGAACCGGTGCAGAAATTTCTTTGCTTTGTCCAGTTTATCGACATCTGAAAATCACAATGAAATAATTTGATTTTTAATTAATAAAAATGTTGCTTTTCCAAATATGGCTTCTCAACACATATTATCTGCTATTTAGGCGAAAAAAAAGGGAAAAAATTACTAAAATAAATCGTAAAAGGAAAAAAAAAAGTTTACTGCTGGGAAAATAAATGCAGGGAACTTACAGAAAAATTCACGCATTATTTTATTCATGCCTAATAGAGCTTCATAATACGTATCACTACCAGAATATGTTAACCAACTCCATGCGTTAATTAACGTATCATCTTTCTCAGATTCCTGTGAAAAACCAAACATAAGAAGATAAAAGCAAGAAATGATTAATACTTGGGGTAATTGGGAAAGAAGTTAGTGATTCGCATTTAAAAATCATAATCATAATGCATGAAGAATCATAACGATCAATAGTGTATGGTGAGAAAAAAACATTACTTCCTCAATTACTGGATATCGAGCAATTACGCAATTAAAGATCTGTTTGCACAGACGCACTCCATCCATTTTTGCAACAAAAACAGCAGCAAGAGCATCCTTTCTCATATTTTCATCTTCTATTTCTAAGAAACAATTATTAAGAACTGCAACATGACAATTACAGAAAGTAGCACATCGAATAAGTCATGGAATTTACTGCACTATGGAAAGAGAACAATATATTCTAAAACAGGATTTAATAACTCATTACAGAACTTCATAGTTGTATGTCGTACTGTTGAATAATGCTGATAGATATTCTTGGAAGTTACACAAAATAAAATAAATCCAATAAAGAACTTACGACACATAAAGTTAGCAACCATTTCCTCAGCCGTTTCTACTGGTAATTTGTTCGCATAAAATGGCACAACCGGATATAATTTTAATGTAATAAGTAAACGAACGTAACTCTGTATGATTGAATTTGCACTTTCTTCCTAAAATCGATAGACATTGTTTTGTGCAGTTGCCTCACATTCGAAAGTTAAAAAAAACATTTGCAGCGCATAAGAAATATATCTAAATATATTCGGGTACAACTTTGGGAAATTTTCATATTAAGGAAATATTAAGGCTAAGGAAATAAAAAAAATGAAGCGAAGTAACACTGTGACAAGTGCAAAAAGTTTGTCTAACAGGTCTAAGCTTGAAACCTTTCGAAGTATATCTCTCATACTTACATCTCTTCAGACAACACTGCACTTAGCTAAAAATTGCAGATAAAAAGAATCTGAACGAAGAAGAAATACTTCCACCTGAACTGGTTGGCCAGTGAACTGAAGTAGTAACACAAGATGGGCCATAAAACGTATGACATGCGGGAATCTTTCTAAATCATCTTCATGTTGTTCCAGCCACATATCCATGAATGCAATAAGTGATAAGGAATCATCGTTAACTATGTGGCGATAAATGGTGTAATATGGAGATCGTTCAACCTAAAAATAAATATTAATGAAAAATAAAGAAAAAAATATTAAAACAAAAAAGCAGCTGGAAAACCTCACTAAAAGCGCATTCTTTCAATGACCTCCCTATCTAAAATCCAAACTAAATGTTTAATAACCTTGCCTTAAGGCTAAATGAAAACTCAATTCTTCAAGTTTGGGCTTCAAACTGAACACACCTCTGCTTTTTACTGGAAGAAATGACAAACCGTAGCAATTTCATCGAAAATAGAATTAACTCGAAGATCATCATTTTCAACTTCATGACCAATTCCAACATCAAAATCACCATCGTGAGCAATGGTAATTGCGGCATCCAAACGAGATTCAACAGCAGCATTAAGATAACACCATAGGCGATCTTCAGTACGAGCTGACAGTGATAATGCTGGTTCGAGACGTCCAACAACAACTGACCATAAACAAGCTTCTACCTGTGAAAGTGATGTGCCCTGAAACATTGGTCCCACTATGAAAATAACGAATTTATTATTGCAAAATAACTAGCTCATTAAAAGCTCAAAATTTAGGCTTATTTGCAAAAACAATTTTTACAGTTTTCCATTTCGACAAATATTGCTGACTGAGTTGTAAGTCAAGTAAATTTTATCTGACTCTGATAAGTCTCTCTTTTAGCGATAACACTTTCATTTTATTTCCAAAGAAATCATTTAAACTCACTTTAGAAACGATTTTATCAATAGTCCGCTTGAGAAAGGAACGGGATCGGGCCAGATAATAAAATGTTTCATTTGTAGAAGATGGCGTTAAGGCAGAATGGCGCGACATTTTCCTCAATTGTAGAACAGGTGTCAAAGAAGAAAGGCCAGTCTTCTCCAGCAGTGCACATGCCTAAAATAGTAAATGAAAGTGAATGATTAGCAACCACAATCAGTTCACATATTACATTTAAAAATTTCGTCAAAAAATACTTCATCGATTCGCCCACATCGCACCAACGTATAAATCATACTGAATACCCTGCTTTCTAGTTCTTCATCTTTATTGTGTAAGCGTCCATGAAGTGCACCGTCTAAATCCTGAAACTTGAAAAAACATAAAATCTGCTAAAATTCATCTTCAATCGATTTCTTAAAATCCAGTTTTCCAGCTTCAAAGCTGGCACTTATATGCTGTCATTCTTAAACAAAATAAAAATAATTACCAAATCACAAAGTTTTTCACCACGAATTCGAGCATGTAACGTTTCTGCCCTAAAAATATAAACGGGTTTTTACTAAATATGTGTTGGTAAAACCACGAAAAAAAGCATTTACAACATATATAGTACTTTTAAAATTTTTTGGAACTGCAATTATACTTATTAAAGTGGATAAATTGGACGGCTAAAGACTGAGCACAGAAAAGCTAGGTATCATGCTGTGCCCTAGTCAGGCAATCAGCAAATGAAGTTCTAACACTTTTGCATTCAACTTTTACTGATACAAGCTTGGCAGTTTTCAATACTGCTATACTGTTCTCATGTCCAAATTAAATAAAAATCTACTATATAAATAATAGCATCGTGAAACAATAAAATCCTACCGCAACATGCAATTCTTCTCCAAATTAGCACATTCATTTAATAACTCAACATTTGCCTCAGGTTCGCTGTAAGCATTCTCTTCACACCATTCCAAAAGTACCTTAAAGAAGTTTATAAATAATTAATAACAATGAAAATTATAAATGTTGTCCTCCCCAATATCACTCTTCCTTTAAATGAAATGCTATTTATCGGAAATATCGATAAAAAATTACCAGCAGTCTTCTGAATTCCACATCATTGACTAATAAATCTGCAAGAATAGATTGTTTCTCCAAATTCTGCAAAAAAAAAAAATTGTAAAACATAAAGAATTGGTCCATCTCTAACCACTACGCGAGGATAGAGAAGTTTGCCTTGAAATACAACTACCTCTTTGCCACATAAGTTGCAAATTTACTCTTCAAAACTAGCACTTATCACTCTCTCTTCACTTTTGATAACAAAACAACGTACTGGTCATCATATAGAATCTGAAAAAAAAAAAAAAAAAAATAAAGAAAGAAAAAAATTCGACTTAACCTTAAAATTATTTAACATTCGATTCATCTTAGCGAGGTTTAACAACAAAAGATAGGCTTGTTTCTCGTGTAAAATTTGCTGTAAGACGGATGTTAAAGCTGTCGTTTTCTCCGGTCTCATTGATACCTTCTGGAAAGCTGCGATTCCATCACTACATATCTAAAATAATGCCTTGCAAATAAATGATAGAACTTTACAGCGGATCATGCTCAAAACTGTGTTTTATAATTTATTTTATAGAAAGGAATCATTTAACAAGAAGAGAATGAATATAACATATGTAGTGGTAGGGAGTAACAGTTCAGCTTGAATTACCAATGAATTACAAAAAGATAATTATTGGTTACTCAGGGAAAACAAAACAAATTTCTAACCTCGTAAAATAAGGTAACTAAATCAGATGATTCGTTGAGATTTTCTGACTCCATGCATTTTGCTTGAAAATCTTCAAACAGTGCTTGGGTAACTGGAAATAAAAGTTGTGATAATATTTTGGTAAAATAAAAATCACTGACAGTGATAGAAGTTCTATCATATTTTGAAGTCCTCAATTTTAAATCATTTCAATTATTTAAAAATGTATATTTCTTGGGCTATAATTTAATGGAGAAGTTTCGATAGTAAAATAAAAACCAGCTAAAAGACCACAAAATGAGGGTTTATGAAGTGTAAGAAAAAAAAGAGTACTTTAAGTTATTTACTATCAAGTTGCTTTTATTTATTTTCTGCTATATTATCCGAAAAAAATAAAACTAGTAATTCAATTAGTATTGTTACGATACTAACTCCTGTTTTATTTATTTATTATTGTATCATTAGTCGTTTTGTTGGAAGAAATTAAATGATATGGAGAAAATTCAAGTTTTTTGAACCTTTCACGAGGAAGAAATCATCATCCAGAAAATAATACTGCGTTGTATTAAGCATCGTATCAATTTCTTGTACTGACCGTAAGCTTTCTACTGTGCATACTGATATATTTTCATCAAAATGTGAATTACTCATCCGAAAAAAAGAAAAACGTAGTGAATAAAGTTGCACGGAGTGTATAATTATCACAATAATACAGCAAGCATATAATTCACATGACGCAAGTTGCTTATTATTAAGGTCACAATCAGTGATACGCAGTCAACCCGTATCAAGTGATGATGGAACAACAATGATAGTGGAGCAGTGAAAACAATAATGCAAGAATATACTTAGCATTACTTGCATGGCACACACAGGCAAACGGATGTCTCCCATCCGGGTACGGCTATGCTACATATGTGCAATACGTCTTCCATTTGTATGAAGGGATTTTTCGTTATATTCATTCTCTCTCGTGCATTCCCGTGATAAGGGATTTATTCGGGATATGGGATGGAAATAAAATAGGAGTGAAAAGAAATAGGCATTAATGAAATCTATTAATTTTTATAGTTACTTTCAATACTGTTACAACACAATTATCGGGAAGGCAAAATTAAACTTTTAACTAGCTATAGATAACACTAGATAAACAGGTCTGAAGGTGAGTGAGGGAATCATTCGTGATCTTTGTCCTTTACTGATAGAGTTTTGTGGACAGCAGCTTGAAATGAGGAGGAACAACGAAAATTAATTGTAATGAATGACAAGGAACATTTCATCAACCGTTGTTCTTGAACTGTTGCCATATATCAGACATTTTAGGTCTCTTCTGAGGACGTGTACTCCAACATTCGTTCACTAATTCCCTCAGCCAGTTAGGAACTGTCGCTGGTACTGCTGGAAATACAAAAGAAAAATGGAAAGGATAACCGGAATGATTACTGATTCCATTTATTCGAATGTCACTGCATCCGTTACTTCCCTTCCTTGTAAGGATCAAATCATTGATCCGTTACAGTTACAGACTCACTCGGACGAACGTTTGGATTTTTGTTGATATAGTCGAGCACATCACCATCAGCGATCGTTTCATATGGTGTTTTCATTGTTAAAACTTCGTACATCAAAAATCCAAATGCAAATACATCTGATTCCGGCGTCAGTAATTTCGTTTCAATTACTTCAGGTGCAAGCCAACGTTTGTTTGCTAATTTATTCGGATCAACTACTTTCGATCTAAATCGACCTAATTCAGTCAGTAGTTCAAATCCTCATTTATCCGCCAAAACTGTTTCATTGCTATGCTTTTTGCAGCAAGTATTATTCCGAAAATTAATTTCCCTCTGCTGTACGTTATTGCCTCCTGGATCCCATTTGACATTAAAATTCTTGAAAATCTTTTAAATTTATTTTTTATTTTATTTCGAAAATTTATTCTATTTTTACAAAAAAATGGATCAGAAAAGAATTACTTAGCCATAACTGCATATTGAAAACCTCCGATATAGTAAATTGGCTTGGCTAATTTATCATCATTCATATCAACAAATATATTTTTAGCTCTCAAATTACCATGGATAACAGGAATCTTTTGATATTGATATAGCGTGTTTGCTATTTCTCGTAATATCTGTAATATCTGTTTCGCCAAAATAAAGATTACTGAGTATCATCAGTCCACTTCATTTTCATGCAATCAACTTCTATAAATCTGTTCTTTGGAAGATGAACCTTCACTCGAGTGTTCATATCAACGGTAGTCTTTTCTAGATATTGCAATAATGAGCCTTTCTTGCATAATGCATAGGCGATGTAGTAAGGTCGGCTGATAACCATAACCGCTTCAACGGATAATGCCGTATGAGCACCAATTTGATGTCGTATTGTACTTACTATATGCAGTTCCTGAAAGATCACAGATTTTCATCTTCTTTAATTATCAATTTGTTTTCAGTACTGATCTGAACTTTATTCTTGGATATGTCATTGGATGACTTGATAGCCAGCAAAGAAATCAACCTTTCGAGATTATGCCTTTGTTCGTCTGCATAAATGTGTCTACATGAACTGAATAATTTTGACATAATCTTAATAAATTTGAACGAACTTCTTGCAACCACTCGAGAAACTATATGAGAATTTGAAAAGTGAATACGTCGGAAGTCCTATACGGAACAATTTCGATTCGCAATATATCTTAATTATAATACTGAAGGAACTCAAAGCAATTCCACTTGGTGAAAGTGATTCACTCAGATAAGAAAAAAAGATGGTTCAATACAGTTACCATGAATATACTATCCAGTACATTGGCGGTGTACTCGTCCATCTCCTTCAGAATGATCGGTCGCTCCGTTTTTATCAAACCTTTCTTAGTTAAGTAACGTACTCCTTTGTAAATCTAAAATTGAAACGAGCCAGAGATAAACAGATTAGACGGATATGTCCTTCACATCAGCTAAGCAATAAATATTTCAAAATTAACGAGAAAAACTCACTGTTGATCTTTCGCCTTTACAAAGCAGTTCACCTATATTGATTTCAGATTTATCTTTAATTTGCATGTTTGCAAATGAATATTCCATTTTAAGGTGGCGACATCCTTGGCAAGGTAATATTGGATCTATTAGACGTACATCACGTTTTGTATTTAGCTTCAAGCTGTTCACCTAAATAGGAACTTCACTAATTAGGATTTTGCCTGAGGTTAATTGAATTTCTCTAACTGTGTCACATAAATGCACAGTTTAAAAATGAACGGATTCTAAACTTGTTCGATTATTCGGAAATTTGGAAACTTTATTCTTGAGATAATTTACAATTATGAATTGAAGAAAATAGGAGTAAAAGCAATAACAAAGGATTGTTAAGTACTGCTTACATTACTCTTTTGATAAGAATGAATCAATCCCCAAACTGAGCGATTCTGCAAAACGGTTTTCTCAATTCGATAGTAATAATTTCTATCACCTCGTACCTGCAAATAGAATTTGCTTGAGAATCAAAACACCACAGAGCAAGTTTTATTCGATTCCTAAATTTCGAGTAGTCGATGATTTTATTGCATGACATTGTGTAAACTCCATCTAATTGCAGCTTCAAGTTTTAATTGGACTTCAAATGTCAGTACATTTAATTCAATTTACTCAATTTACTTTAAAGTTGCGGTTGAATTGCCTAAATTACTAACTTGTTTTGTTTGACAAAATTCAATGGGAAAATGTATGGCCGGATAACCAGGTTCATTTGATTTAACTGATAGACGTAACTTATTGTCATGGCCACGAGCAAGGAGATAATCTCCTGAAATCACCATCGTATTTTTGATTAGGTTGCTTTATTCTTTTGTTTTTCTTTGATAGCATCAACCGGTAGCTATCACCAAAAACAGTACTTTCTCTTATTATATAAATTCTGCAATTGAATGATTGTTGAAGAGTTTTGAGTTCGAGGAAACCTTCTGTAAATTAAGAATTTTTTCCAGGAACTAATAAATATTATTCAGTCGAAGTAAAATTATTCAGCTTTTGTGCTACAGGAAACTTTTTGGATAAAAAAGAACAAAAGTGCAAGTGTTTAAATTGGCCAATTAGTATTTAACATTTGAAAAATTTTTAGACCAGGTTTTTTGAGAAATTTTTGTTCGATATACCATTCCGGTACACGACCCAAGTAAAAATCTATTTGCTGCACTGAAATAGGCTCTGGTGGTGTCCATTCCGAACGTGGTTTACCCTTTAATAGTGCCATATCAGCAGGTGTTGGCCACATATGTTCACATTTTATCTATAATTGATAATGAATAATCAATATGAAAATTCAATATTTGACAGGAAAAAAATTTCAGGAATTAGAAGTGTTTCTAAAATTCAAACGTAAATCGCACATTTGTGCTGTCAACACCTCCGTCCTTCGAAACTTTTAAGCCACTGGTGTTTCCCTGACTTTTCTTTTGCTGCAACCAACGAGAATTCGTTCTTTTTACACGAATATTTCGAGATTCTTTTTAGTTTCAAATATTTCGAAAATTAGATTTTAACCTAATTCGTTCCCCCAATAATTTAGAAATGAAATTTTGACAAGCAGAAACAAACCCCTGCATCCAACAACGACATATCGCCTCTGCAAAAATTTCTTCCAGAATTTGATGGAATCAGTTAATTTGCAAAATTCCCGCCACAAATGAAAATAAAACTAGTGGACAGACAATTCGTTTTAGTTCATGCAATTCTTTTTCAGATAAGCAAAGTGTAAGGAAATTCAAAACTTCATGCTTGAAGAGTCTAATACATCTATAACATCCCTCGACATGCGGGGAAACTGAACCAAGATTATTTCAAAATTAAGAAAAACTCCGGCACAAAGACTACCCAGAGTAAACTTGACTAGAAAAGCATAAAAACAACTAACCAGCAAACACTCATAAACTGAAAATGAAGCCTTCCTGACAAATTATAACTTTTATTAGATTTAGGTAACGTCCCGAGCTGTGTAAATTTCTTCATTTTCATTTTCAAGCGTCTGTTAATTTTATTGTTCACCATAAGCCTTAATTTTATTTTGTTTGTGACTTGCGTGAATTGACAGAATGAATTCTTCCGGAAGTAATCCATCCTAACACCACCTGTTATCAACAATCTACTAATAAATAAATGGTTTATCCTTTTTAACAATGACTAACAAAATTCCTAACTCAGTTAAGAATTTCAGGAACCCTTTCCCATAGTTACATTATTGTCTGTTTCAGATGGAGATAATATTTCCACAATGTATTTTGTGCAAAATATGAAGACTAAAATACCGAGAACTTTATTCAGTAAACAAAAAGAAATGAGATCAAAAGGAAATGTCTCTAGATTAAAATACACGTAAGCAGTTATAAATGAGTTAAAAAAAAAAAATTATTTACGTCCCTTCTTTTTTCTCCAGAAATATGCTTTTCAAAAACTTCAAAAGTCCTTATGAAGAAAAAACACAAATATGATTGGTGCAAACAACTTCGAAGAATTCAGGTGAGTTAACATTTTAGCTTAGAGTCAAAAATATAACCCGTAGCTGGCTTCCTAAAATCTCGAATAAAATAAAAAATAAAAGCCATCATATCATGTGCGATGTTAAAAGAAATACAACGTATAAAAGGCAGAATCAAAATTGAGCTAATCATTATGTTGATGTGTGCAAACAACTGCACAAAACATTTAGAATTTTATAAAAAGACATACAATGCACATATCATACATATTTTAGGGACCGCGAATTAATAATAACGAATCCCCATAAGTAACCTAAGTTTCTAAAATTTATTACTTCAGGTGCAAGATTTCATTAATGAGTCACTCACTTTCGAGATTTCTCACTTCTGGCAAAAAATACATTATGCTTGACAGATACAAACGAAATCGATCAAGAATTGTTATATAAATTCCAATAATTTTTAGAATATTATTAAATCTTACCGGCTTCAAAACGGTTTTGATATACCAAAACAAGAGAGATACATCCAATACACAAGTGCTGTTTTAAGCTGCCTTTTTAAATTCCTTCATATATTTCCTTTTCATAGAGCCAGCGACATGGACGGATCCTTCCCTGCATTTAGCCATGGCTGACATGGGACAATCAGCAATTAGTAGTGAAGTGAAAAAAATTTTAAGTAAATTTAATGTGTCATAAAGAAAACATACCTGAATCCCGCTGTTTCCTGCGTGGAGCTGTTTGGCCACCACCAGTTTGAGGAGCGAGAAAACCTCTATTCAACTCCTCTTTTTTGCGCAACAAATCCCCGAAATCATCTTCCGGTAAACAGAATTCTAATTCCTCTAACAAGCCTTCCGGTACTGCTTCATTTTTTTCGATTTCCTTCATATCATACATACTTTGCAACTTCTTCCAAATCTGCTATTAAAGTAGAAAAAAACTTCTTATATCTTTTGAAAACAGTGATATTGAATTGATAATGTGAATGCTATTTAAATTAGCGAATTGCTAGACTTATCATCTGCAGTTCAGTTTAGGTAAATGCGTGTGATCCTATCCTTTTATCATTTCAGCTACTGATGCAATAGCGATTGCATTAAAAAAAAATTTATGTCAAAAAAGACCTATAATCATCACTCATGTTCCTCGAAGACAATTTATAAATAATGGATGCACCACATATTACACTAACTCAACAATTACCTTTGACTATTAATGAATATTTAATATCACTGTTACTATACGAGGAATTTCAAAATAGATAATAAACTGACCAGTTCAGCAGTCGGTCTTATTTTGTACCGCGGTTTAAAAACCCGTGGCTTTCCGGTAGTATTTTTTTTAGTAGTTAGTTCATGCAAATCTTCTGATGTCAAAACATCTTCGAAATCAGTATCTTCGTCTTCATAAACATTGTTCATATAATCAACGAGACAAGCCATATGGAAGTGCTTTGAAACACCTAAAAACTTTCTAATATGTAACTTAGCAGTGCTCAACTCACAAATCATGAGTATGATTATCACACAGTGCCGCCTAATTTAAATACAGTAATACTTGAAAGGTTCTGCATTTATCCACGAAATAACATGAATAACATAAGGTAACACTCAAAATGATAAAATTATAAATCTCTGTGTAAAAAAAAAAAAAAACATTATAACCTACCTGCTGGCTTATGAGATAAGAGTTTTTTGAAAAGACGTATTTCAGAATCAGTGCACCACTCCAGTGATGAGGAGGGCTGTTGCGATTCCTCTGCTTCTATTACTTTATGCAAGTCCATAGACACGGAACTCCCTTCCTGCATTGTGAATTTAAAACTGTAAAAACCGTAACAATCAGATAAACATTGTTCAGAAATCGTTCGATCAGAAACAAAACCAGTCAAACTATATCACAAACTGGAAATCGGAATGAAACACCTTATACACTGAATTAAACCGAATTGCCAAAAAACTATGATACTCCTTCACAGTTCGATATATGGTCAACAAGAACACTGAAAAAGAAAGCGAAACTTGTATAATAAAAAAAACCCTTGCTAGTCAAGTTAAGAAAACCAGTCATGGAATTTTGCAAGCAAGAATTAATTCATTAAGAAGATAATGAAAAACAAGCAGTCCATCGACACCTAATCAGAGGCTGCGTTAAATTCCAATTTCATGCAATAATCCAAAGGTGTACGTAGTAGATATTTAAGAAGAGTTGTAATTTCGATCTAACAATGTTTACGTAAGTACGCCAAAATGGACAAGACGCTTATTCAACTGCCATCTTAAAAAACTGAAGTTATAGAACAATTTGACTTGATTCAAATTTTTGCTGCATGGTAATAAATAGAATAAAAGTTAATAAAATCATATTCTCTGCAAAAAGAAATTAGGCAGATCAATGGACTGCTGAAAAAAGTATTAAGAGATACAGTGGGAAAAATAAAAAAGCAAGCGATCTTATCTTTAAAAAAAAAGAAAAAAAAAACCTTCCACCAACAATACGATGCATGGCCACTTTGCGCCCC
The DNA here is from genome assembly GCA_003012265.1 of Setaria equina. Lineage (NCBI taxonomy): Eukaryota > Metazoa > Nematoda > Chromadorea > Rhabditida > Setariidae > Setaria > Setaria equina. Next base: position 81,599 of record PQVD01002583.1, read on the forward strand.
GAGACAGCAAGAAAAGTATTCAGGACTTGCTCGAATGGCCAGTATGCATTGCTTAAAATACGCATACCAACGTAACCAAGCTAGAAGCACATTTTACCAAGAATAAGGTTCTATTATCAATCATGCTTTCATTTATTAGAAAGACGACAAATAAACAGATTGAAACTGAACTTACGTCAGAAATAAGAGGTGTGCAGAGAAGTATGATTTACGTAAAGAATGTGAAATCTGCAGGAAGGTGTGGGGGGTTCCAGTGAGTAAATGAACGTAGAAAAGTCTCGCACAACCTAACTATCTCAAGTCAGTTCTAAAAACATTCCTACTAATTTTGATTAAGAAATGCGGCCTGACACGAGCCATACTAACCGTAAAATTCACGCGATTGAAAAGACTTGTCCACGTCATTCAGAGAGGCGGCCACTAAAACAAGTTATTACCCTCACGAAAGGTAGAAGTGCAATTAAAGTCTCAGGGAACGATAGAATGAGTGAAACGATTGAGTTTTGACGTGAGACATCACGAAAGCGTACGTGATGAAAAGAGTATGTCATCTATGTAATCAAAAAAGCAGACCTTTCTTCCAGTTGGAGAGGTGGCCGTGTCTTGAAAACAATTAGGAATTAAAATTTAGTGTGGTTGAGACAAGCATTTTTATTTTAGATTAGCTGGAATTCAGACAAGAAAGAATGTCATCATTTGTGGTTTACTGCAAAGAAACCATATGACATTTCCGGAGAATGTCTCGAGATTTCTCGGTCATCAAGATTACTTCCTATGAGTTGCTGCTATTGCTTGCATAAAATTACCATTATCGTTAATTTCCAAGGTACCTCTTCCCCTACACTTAGTACTTTCTATAGGATTCGAAGGAATGTAGCCAAATGCATCTGTTTTAGAAAAGTTAGTGCTGATTAAGTATAGGAAAGTAATTTAAAAAACATAAGATAGAGCAGAGAACCGTTAGAAGAAATGTTTTACTCATGAGGATCGCTGTAAAGACAGTAGATGTTCAAACGTTAATTGAGCTTTCATACCTGGAAGAGCTGTATATGAATGAAGAATTAATAAAGATAACGGAGAAAATAAATCTTAACTTGTAAGGTTTTTTTTTAGTAGCTAACCAAGTTATTAAAATATTTGTTGTTCATTGCCATATATTTTGATTCAGCCTTTTCCATTCACTGATTATGGAAGCTTAACAATTTAAACCGGCTGAATCGGAACATTTTACACTAAGTTTTATCAGTCTGAAACTCTGTATCAATGTGACTGTAAACTTACATATAGATCATCTGATTAGATAAGCTGAATTCATTTATTCACTTGTCAATTGAAATTGACTTGCAGCCTCATTCTGAAGTTATCTGAGGAAAGAACTTGAGATGTTTTGACTTAATTTTAAATATATGTGACCCCATAATGCTGCGTCAATACGAAATAATATTTTATATAACAAATATAAAAAATGTCGTTTTAGCAGTGTTTCTTATTATTATTTCACACTATATCGCTCATGATATTTCTAGACTATTAACTTTGAATTCAAATTAAATTTCCGATTGTATAGTTAATTTTCAGTGAAATTCTGAACGAACATTACTGTAAACTGGAACGTGAGAAAGTTCCTCATCTTTCATCTATAAATATGATTACAGCGATTTTTTTATCTTTCATCATAAACTATTAAAAGAAATACATATGTAAGCAATCTTCAGAAAAATATTGAGAGCAAGGGATCTTAAGATTTCTTCGGAGATAAGATTTACTGGTTGGATTTCTCGAAAAAACACTCACCTCAACTTGCTTCTATTGTATTATCATAAGATTGCTGCTTTAATTTCGATTTTCTACAAAATTTTAGATGGCCATCCATTTCAGGATGATTTTGCTCGGTTTGCTGTTTATTTCTCTTTCAGTAAATCTCGTCGAGAATGCTCCCAGAAGTAAGTCACAACACAGCTGATAATAATGATCTGAAATACTAATTATTAGTTTAAATGTTATGATCCAGAAAAAATACTTGAATGGCACTTTTCTTGAAGTGAAAAACATGAAATTAATTTTAATCATAATTACTGGCATCAAGCAGAATTCTTTCTGTACTATCGTAAACAGCATCCTTCTTTGACCCTCACTTTTTCGTCGCATTCCACTTCTGATTAAAAGTCCATTTCTCTCTTCAGTTTTGAGGGGAGAAGAAAGGGAGGGTTAGGTATTCATAACAAAGACATTTTTAGAAATTATTTAACTATTTAAAGCTATTTTGTAGATCTCAAAAATTTTCGATATTGTAAGTGGCTAAATAGCTTTTAGGATCATCGGTCCTAGACTGCACTGCACGCGGTGCTAATGGACTGTACGGCCGAGGTTGTTCATCAAAATTCATGCGATGCCACAACGGTAAAAGATACGTCTACATGTGCCCCAAGAACCTAAAATTTAATGTTGAAACAGCTAAATGTGAAGAACGAAGACAAGTCATTGCTTGCATCAACAAGTAAACATTTCATACAAATTAGTCTGGAATATGAAAATTATGGCAATTTTCAAATTATTTGTAACTCATCCATTCGACGTATCAATAAAAAAACAAACTTCGAATTTTATATCTAATTTGTGGTTTTCCAGCATGGACGATGATCAGACAATTGTAAGAGCAGAGTGAGTTTTGTTTTGTTTTTTTTTCCTGCTTTCTAATTTCAGCTTTAATCCTGAATTCTTTGAATTACTGAAGTCTAACGGATCATTTGATTTGCTGTTTAATTTTTGAATTTAACAAAAAACTTTTATTTGAAAACTTGAACTACAGTGACCCATTTGACTGCTCGAAGAGGAAGGATGGTGTTTACGGGACCGGGAAATGCTCGACAACTTACTATCACTGTTCTCGGGGTCACTCCTCGGAAATGATCTGTCCAGCTGGCTTATACTACAATGATAAGCTGAAAGGATGCGATGAAGTTGATAGCATTGATGAGTGCAATTTACTAACCGCTTTAAGAGGATTCGATGAGCGTCGAGAAAGTCATCTGGGAGAAAGAGGTTCCTGCAAAGTTTCCTGCAGACTTAAAATCTTTCAGATTTAATTATGCTAAGCTGGGCTCATTTCCACTGAAGTTCGAAATTTGATTATATTCCAACATAGAGATTACAGTTTTTTAACCTGAAATTTTTTGTTCAATGTTTTTTTTTGTCTCATTTACAGGCAAATATATTGAACGAAATTTGATGTCCAGTAGGGGTGGGCCAGTTTTCGGGATGAATGCAGGACATAATATCGGTACTCGTAGGTTAACACTCGGTAAAGAAAAGGCTAAGGGCCGTGACGGTGATGGCAGGAAACGTCATACTCGACAGACCTCGTAAAATTTTTTCCAATTTTTTTTGAAAAATATTTTCATTTCGCATTCCACTACTAATTTTTGAGATGATTCCTATACTAGTTCAGAGGAAAAATTAACGTCTAATTGACGTAGCGTTATTTCCAACATATAATCAGTTCGATGTTATTGAAGACAAAGTATTAGAGAACCAAACAGTTTGATTTTTCAGGAGAATGTGATGTACAAAGTAAAATTTTCTTGCTAAACTGCTAGTCAGCACTTCTTTCTGATACTTGAATCCTCACTCTTTAAATATTCTACTTGTAAAATTAGGATGTGATTCTGCATTTCGGATTTCTCCTAAAGAGTTATCAATTTTTTTTTAAATCACATTATTTCATTTGGGTGAAAAAGAAAGTGTTAATGCAATAAGAGCAACTTAATTTTAGGGATCGGAAAAACTTGTGGAAACCTGGAACAGGTGAGCAAAGAACGATTAATTTTCGAGTTTAGCTATTTTTATCCTTTTACAGTGCTGAAAATAAACCAATCGTCGTAATACTAATTGTAAATTGACTTCAGTGATTTATTTGTTATCGAAAAAGACAAAAGCAATTTTAATGGTTTAGCATTATATGTTTTCACTAGGAAAATGAACACCTGAGTGAATTCAATTCAGTTATTACTTGTTAAGAGTTGAACTGTACCGGCATGAGAGATGGAGACTATCCAATAGTTGAAGGGAAATGTTCCAAACAATTCTGGCGTTGCGCTGCTGGTAAAACTACCGGAAGAGTTTGTCGGGATGAATTGTTTTTCAACAGTATCAGTAAGAAATGTGATGCAGCGAGCAGGATCAAGAATTGCACTGATGTCGTTGATAGGTCACTGATTAGTAATCGTATATTCAAAATAAGTCAACTGTATTGGACAAAATTTACTAACAAATATTACCTACTTCGAGTATTTCAGTTAGTAGTAGATGATGCTGTCAGTTTGGATAATATTTTCTACAGGGACGATAGTACAGAATTGTTGGACGCAAAAGACGCTACCGCGCCAAACTGTACCACATTAAATGACAGCATTGTGGAACATTCGGCTTGTTCGAGACTCTATTACAGTTGCAAAGATAGGAAACTTCTTCAACTTCGGTAGAATTCATTTCTGTCAAGTTTGACTGCAACCTCATTTGAGCTTAAATGAAGTCCTCAAATCAAATTATTTGTTAGAAGAGTGCTACTGTTTGAAAGATCTGACTCGAGTGAGATAATGGAAGTAGAAAACTAACAAACTTGACGCTTTTTCAGATGTCCGGAAGGCCAAGCATACGATCCAAAACAGAAGCAATGTGAAATGAAAAAATTTGTACCAGGGTGTCTTATAACTTCCTCAACAGTTCAGAACAATCCAGTAGAAATATCAAAAATCATTTCGGCACCAGAACTAAGTAAGGCTTTTGTCTTAATCTCTTCATTAATTGTCTTAATCTCTTCTTCATTAATCTCTAAATGCAATTTAGTGCGACGATCAGACTTTCATGAATTTCTCCTTCTCCACTACGATTCCATTCTTCAAAATTCAAAATATGCAATTGTGATGTTTAGCAAGCAAGTTTTTTACATTTTAAAAATTTAATGTTGAAATTTGAATTATTGAAATTTTCTAACCATGTTCTATCTATATTCATAATATTCAGACAGTCTTTGCAATACAAAGGGTGATGGATTGTTCTCAGCAGGCTGCGAAAATTACTTCTATTTTTGTGCTTCGGGGCATGGATATTACACAAAATGTCCAGACGGATTATTCTTTGATAGCGAAATGCAAAGTTGTAATTATAAAGAACATATCCTTTTATGTAATTTAGTTTCGGAAGATTTAAGGCAAGTATAGAATAAAACTTATTCTTTATTAGTAAGTTTCAATTTTCCAGAAATCTCATTATTAGTTCCCAAATTTAATGTTGTGTTAAAAGTCAAAACATTATCCATACTAAGAAAAGTCTGGATTAAATAAACATTTCCTGAATTTATCAAAAATTGTGACTAATTTTAGAAAGCTGGAAAGCATAATGTTCTTTTAAATTTCATGTTTTTAATTTTTTAAATAAAGATAAAGCAAAAGTAATCCTTTTACTTCAGAATTATGACTAATGAAAAAATTTATAATTACAGTACTATCCCACGATCAGTGAAACAAGGTAACAAAAAAAAAGAGACAAAAGTACGTTCAATGAACTTTTCTTAAATTTTTATTGCTCTTTTGCAGAATTTCTTTTTTTTTTTTATAAAATCCATTAGCAAAAAAAAAATTGGAATTTGGGTTTTGAGACTTACGACACTGGAGAGAAAAAGATTTCACGCAGTGCTGCCGATCATCTACCAGAAGCAGGTTTGCCTGCTCTGATCAGTGCACCGATACCGAAAGGAAAACCACTTCCTTTCCTACCTGAAGGTAATTTTCTGTAAATATTAATAAAAGAATTTGTTCAAAATTTCTAAGTTGCTTTCAGATCTATTTTTAAGTTTTTTACAAGAACTGGCATTTTGTTGAAATTCTCATTAAAATTGCATACAAGTACAGAGTTCGAGTGTCACTCAAGGGAAAATGGCTTCTATTCGATAGGATGTAAAACGGAATTCGTAGCTTGCGCTAATGGCCGGATGTTCTTTTTCGAGTGTCCACACAATTTAGTATTTGACGAAAATGCACAAATTTGTGATTATGCAGAAAACATCGAAGATTGTTCGGAGAGTTTTTTGCAAATGACGGACAATGATGATGAGTTAGTAGAAAATATATTTTGATTAGTTTAATTGAACTCTCTCATCATTTCAGCCAGTAAAAAAGACCGAAGTCTTCTCGGATTTTTTATTCAGAAGTTCCACTCTTCATATTAATCTAATCTTTCTGCTGCTCAATGATATAGCTTGGATCGAAAGAGCACACGGCCTTAGATTTCAGTGCTTATGAGAGCAAATTATTCTGTCAAATTGATAACAGTTTTCGAGAAATTCATTGAAAATTAACATCAGAAAATTTTCAGAAACTGCTTTTGAGACTTCCTTTTTAAATCAACTGTAATATGAAATCAGCATGGAATATAATATTCGAAATGAACCAACATTTTTTATTTTGTCATTTAAAATTTCCATTATTGTTAGGAAAGAACAGTTCCCAGTTATACTTTCCACACTCCAGCAGGAAAATCCGCCAAAAAGAAAGGCTGAACCAGTCAACGGTAGCGCCATTCGTAATCAGGCACTTTTTTTTAAAGGTAATTTGACCAATATTTGAAATTAATCTAAGTTAACTGATAATTTTGAAAGATCAGTTTGAAGCCCTTCTTACTATGGTTTGCAGATTTTTGCAAAAACCTGGATGATGGAATTTATTTCAATGATTGTGGCAATGAATATATAATTTGTAGCAGAAAACTTGCATTCGCCTACAGTTGCCCGAAAGGTACAACTATAAGAGACTGACGTTTTATTTATGCTATTATTACAATTTTTCAATCATTACCTATAACAGAAAAGGTAAATTGTTCCTTTGAATTCAGTTTTTAAACAGTTTTTCTCTTCTGTTATTAACGCACAATGAAAATAACGAAATAAGTTTCAGGACAGATCATGAATCCAGCAACCAAGACCTGCAATGAACCGAAAAATATATCGGAATGTGAAAACAGCCGGATCTAATTTCAGCGTTTAAAATTCAATTTCTATTGTACCCATTCACCAGAATTAAGCGTATACAAGATATTTCAACGTTATTTCAGAACTATTTCCAGGATTTTCATCTTTATTTTTAAAGTATTTTCATCTAAAATACTTTCCAAAAAGTTGGGTTTGAAATAAGTTCATCGCCTGCTTGAATTTCGTTTCCACATTCGTCCATCAAATTTTTTTTTTCTTAATGCATGAGTTTTCTTTGTAATGGCTACACAGAATAGCAATAAAACGCTTTTGTTTATAAAATATCAAGCAATTAATTAAATTGGAATCGTAACAGAGAATGATCTGAAGTAAAATAAGACATAATGGCCTTCAATACGATAAGATGATTCTGAGGCAGAATACAATCAAGGAAAAGAATAGACTGCGTGCAATGTGTTGCGATGGAATACGGTGGAGTAAAGTGGATGGTTTACCTCTTACTACCATCCTGTCAATCTTAGTAAAAATTAATTGAAGAAACTTATAAGAGTTGACTCTTTAGCCAACTGATACAGCTACAGTGGTAATTGAACCAACCATTCACTTGCTGGACAGTATCAGTTTCATTGAGGGGAACTACGATGGTATTGGCGGTCTGTTGTTAAAAGCTCATGCACAAACTTTTTTAAGCTTCGGGAGTTGTCTTCGAGGGAGAGGTTGTGAAGTATGGAGATGTAGGAAAGGAAAGATTGAGGAGAGCCAAGAACTATGGGAAGTAATAGTCGTACTGTAACTGTTATAAAGGAGTTGGCGCAAAAAGAAGTCTAAATGCTCGCTATTTAAAGCATTCCTAGCAAATATGACAAGAAATGATTCTCATTCTCAGGAATGACATATGACATATGGTTAGAAGGATCGGTACGGTTGGATGTAGGTGAAGGGTCAGGTTGCTGGTTATTGGAGGGACGAAGCTTGAATCGGGTGGACAATTATGTATACCTTTTTTACACAGCTAAACCAACACCCTTCACATGTTCGTATGCTGCAACCTTGTATGCTTGAGGAGTGCAGCACAGGAATGTGTGAAAGTTGTTGGCTTAGCTGTGCAAAATTATGCTACATTTCAAATGGTGCCTCAGGTTACATCATTCTTCATGAAATGTTCCCGAGACGATTGAATGATATCTTCCTCATATTGAATGACAATTGTAAGCTATTTGGTTGATATTTAGCAAAACTTGCTTTTTATATTTTTGCAGAATTTTTTACTGTTTTGAATGGTTTTGATATGCTTGGGATGGAACTTGCCATTTCATTTCAATTTTTTATTGGGAGGAAGAAATTGTTTTTGTGACGAAGTTTCTATCACAGCTAGAGATTTTGGGAATAAATAGTTTAATGTTCAACTTTATTTAAATGTCTTATTATTAATTTAATTATGCAACGATATCCAAAACAAAAAGACGATCCTGCAAAGTGGACGGAATGACATAGTACACACTACTCATGTATCAAATACGAATATTTGTTGATTATTTTCTTTGTTTCGTGTTGACCTTGAATTTCAGGATTCAGCAATCAAAACCTAAGTTTGGATTCGGATTCACCTGCAGAGTGGGACTTGCGAAAATTTTGGAACCTATAACTTAATGCACTTCTCTGAGTTACGGATACCAGGTGGTAATATGACATTTCGACGGATAACAGTAGTTATCGGCCTAGGCATGGGTGTTGGTGTTGCAGTAGCTAGTTATTTCTTTGTAAAAAGGTAAATATATGTACGGTTGTCGTTCAGAATTATTTGATTCAGCGAGGCAGGAGGATAAGTTATGTTTCAAACAGTGAAATTCTGAATTGCACTCCCAAATGCAGCATGAAAAAGTGTCTTGAATGAGACTGAACATTTCGAAATAGAATATAAACCGTTACGAGAAATAGCACCAACTGAATCTTTAATTCTTTGAATGCCTTAAATCTTTGTATTCCAATCAAAAATGACTTCAGGTTTTGGAAAAATCATCGCAGAAGTGAATTTGAAGAATATAACGATGCGATTGAAAATCTACCAAATGGTCTTGTTGTTCCTCGCAATACGGATTTCATTACTTGTATGTTTTTTTTCTGAACTTTGTGTTTCAGTTCTAAACATTAAAATCCGAAATTAGTATTGACCTAGAAGTTTACGTTATACTAGTGCTGGAATTTTTATCAGAATGCCTTTTATAATTAACTAAATAAACGCAGAATAAAGAGTGCCTTCAGCTTCGGTAATTATAATTAACTACATAATTTTTAGCCCGAGGTGGTAGAACTAAAGGTGTATCATCAGGTGGATCGTCACAGCGGAATTTATGCAGATCGGGGAACATACCAGCCAGTGAATCAGATTTAATTTCCAGTATGTGGGCTTGCAGAATTTCACGTCACTTCGTTTCACAAGTAGGCGTGGAAAATGAGATTCGTTCCGCTAAAATTTAAAAAATATCGGAATTCCAGGCTTACAATCGGTACAGGAGATAGTACAACGAGTAGAACGAACTGTTTCTGCATTTGATATGGTAAAAAATCGTTCGGAAAAAGACTTCAAACGATGGGAATCACTTTCTTCTGCGTTAGACAGGTTTTTCCATAAAAATTACTTGTACGAAAGTCCTAAATATAATCAGCAGCTGTTTCACGGAAATAGGCAAAGCTTTTATTAAAAACACGAAATTCACTGCTTTGGGTTAAATTGTTGTTTCGATAACACTGTAAATTGGCAGATTTCCCAAAAACCGATTCAGTTAAAAATAATATACTCTTTTATGCAACCCACCCACTTTGGCACTGTTTACACAATGTATTGTTTAAAGCAAAAGTAATGAGAAACCCTTTTTTGTCTTTTTATAGATTAAGAAGTGCATTTTATCGATATTTTATTAGTGACAAGGCATTATTGTTTCTAGATTGCGAGTTGTGGAAACAGACATTACGAGGATTGTGCATGAAAGTGGTTATGAAAAAGAAATTTTGTCTAGTGATGAAACATGTAAGAAATACGTACTTTCTAAATTTATTGTCCCACTGTTGTCTGGGACTCAGATATGAAGCTAGAAATTTGATTAATTTGTAAGTCGTGAGAAAAGTGTTTATAGAGACACTACATATCGAAATTGATCACAGTGTGCTCATTAAATTTCAATAAAGTCCTGAAATTCATTTAAATTCATTTCGAAATTGAATTCAGACTGGTCAGCGAGTGGATCACAGCGCGCTGGCACTTTATCAGTTCTGTCCGATGATTCCTTTTGGTCGGCTTATGAAGAACTTGTAAGATTTCACGAATATAAAATATTGCTTTAATTTTTTTTTTCTCTTTACTCAAGAAATTTTTTTGTTACTTTTTAGCCGGTAAGTATAGATGATGCTGATGTTTTGATGCGGGAACCACTGAACTTGGATAAAAACGTATTACTTTTTTACCAAGAAGGTGTAAATGCTGTAGAAATTGGAGAAGTGAACTGCAGAAAAATGAGGTGTGTGATATTTCTGGTATTTCTGTACTTTTTTCCAACTTTTTTTCATAAGAGCCAGCTACGATAGTTTATCGACAAACGGACCTTGTTTGAGTAGGCATTTGTAATTCAACTTTATGGAGGATTACTAACGAGATTTCATTTTTTAGAACAGAATTTTGTTGTTGTGAAGATGACAGTGATTTCAAAGCCAAAGTCTGGTGCGTGCGTCAAGCATTCACTGTAAGTTTTCGATGTGAGTCCCTACGAATATACATTTGCCCATGATGTATTCAAATTGTTATTTATTTCTTTGTACCAGCAAAAATTGTGCTGTTATCAGTTGTTAAGAAGTGATGAGTGCTTCACTATCACTAAATTTTGTAGAGGCATCAACATTTCCTTAATTTCATCTAATGTAATTCTTGTATAGCTTCTGAAAGTATTTGTCATATTTCGTATGTACAACATACAATGCAAGTTTCTCTTATTTTCTGCTATTTGGCTTCATATTTCGTGGGTTGTTCAGTTTGGATGCTTTTTCCAGGAAATTTTATCAGACGAACATAATCGGGTTTGGTTGTCTCAAGCAGGTCGTCAGCTGATTGCGGATCTGTTACGACATGCAAGCAAAGACCCTAGTTCTTTTTACTTAGCTTATGATGCTATGATGGAATACTTGAATGAGACTGAACATCTCGAGATTGTTGATAAAGAGTTAAAACAGAGAGGAGTAAGTATATACCTTTCTTCCAGTTACCTGGTGTGGTCTGTGTAGTTACGGTTGGTAAAAATTAACATCACAAATATGTTTAATCTTGTAAAATGATAAAAACAGTTGAATATTTTCTCGCATCTAACCGGAGAGTCTTAGTATTTTAGGTACCAGAATTGGGATTCTGGGACGTTGTTCTTGACTATATTTTGATTGATGCATTCGAAGACCTGTCGCGACCACCATCTGCCGTTTTAGCGGTTACAAGGAATGTTTTTTTAAATCAGTCAATGAAGGAATCAACGTTGGTGACTGTAATTTGGTCCATGTTGAAAGCAAAACGTTCAAGACTTGCGGTATTACTTTTCGAACTACAAGATCTTGGTGTTAAAAAGATTATCTAATGGAGCTAAAACACTTATTCTACTGCAGAACATTCTTTCTTGTTTTGCACATGACAATATGTTTTAGGTAGCTAATGGATTCATATCACATTTTTACGACATCTCAGAAGCAGCTTCCCCATCAATTACACTAGGTTTTTTGGGAACCGATGAACATTTACGCGAGTTATGTCACTACTTCAAAGTTTGTTTTAGCGTTTATTATGAATAAAAGTTATGAAAGAGTAACAGTAAAGTAGTTTTCTTCTTTTTTAAATTGGAGCTACAAATGTATATTGGAATTATGAAGGGGAAAGAGTATTTAACGAAGATGTCAACATTTGTCACTGTTCTAGTTTGAAAAAACAAACGAACTTGTTGGCTGTTTTCTGCATAAGAACATTGGTTCACACAAAATAGACACTAAAGAAAATTCGTAGTTCCAGAGTGTTTTACATCAATTTCATATCTCTAGTTATGTTGTCATTTACCAGACGGAATTTAAGTTGGATTATCTTTTAACATAGTTTCTTATTTATTATTTAGAAAATAATTATTTGTTTCAGGAACAAATGTGCTCTTTTATTGTTGATATATTTAACGTGAAGAAAGTGCGGTACACATCTCTGAAAGATTTAGCTGAAGATATACGGCTAATTCTCGAAACACGTCTTGAAATGGTTCAAACTAGATTAAGCACTGAATTGCTTCCTCCATCATGATGTTTCCTATTCTTTTAGTTTAGATTTTAACTTTTTCGTAATTTATAACTTTACTTGTTCCAAAATTTTAGAACTAATACAAACGAATCATATGTTCACTGAAAAGGAACCATTATCACTTTTAAAGTCTGGTGGTGATATTAGATAACGTTTCCCTTTGGACTGAATTTTTTAGAAATGTTTTGTAGATGTCGAAGTTTTTTCTTTTTTTTTGTGAATTTACTGATTACCATGACTACTATTTTTGATCGTATACGATATGATCTCCTCAACTTACTTTTTTGAACTTTCTGTTGATGCTGCAGCCTGAAATGTATTTATATGTATTTTTAATGATTTTGCTATTAAAACATTTAAACTTGTTTGTTGACGTATGCTATACTTAGTTTAATTCACCAACATGGAAATTAAATATTTTTCCAGGTTTCATTTGATGGCACAGTTGCACACTCTGAAACTATTCCTTTTTAATTATTCCTGGAAATTTTGTGGTGTCTTGGACTT
>PQVD01002583.1:94418-108553 GCA_003012265.1 Setaria equina
AGACATTCCAGTAAGCAAGTCTTGTTCAGAGGTTTTTGCACTGTGAGTAAGAATAGTCCGGTTATAGGATTTGTTTCATTACTTTTTTTAGTTGAGATGCTTTCGAGAGAGAGCAAGAAAGAATTATTAAAGAAATGTATGGAAATAGATAGAGTCATAAAAAGAAATATCAATTTAATACCAATCAACAGTTGGCAATTCGATGATGAAACAATGGAAAGACTTCGGGAACAGAAGCATAGGATTGTTGATGAACATCTGACAGACGGTGTGCTTTACTGCTCGGATTATACTGATATACAATATTGAAATCAATTTTCACGAGATTTAGCATATGTTTTACCTTCGGTCAAAATCTGATCCATAGAAATTTCTTTTTTTCTAGGTCGGCAATCATTTTTTCTTTTTTTTTTTTTTTTTCTGATACTTAGAATCAGAGATTGTCATCATTTTGAGGTATTTTCAGAGCAAAAGCAGAAACTCAGTAAAGCTTCAAAGCAGCGATTGGCTCGTGAAATAGGTGTAAACTGTCGGGCGATCACTGATGTCCTAGACTGGATGGCAAAACATGGTGCTAGTACGAGACCTGTAAAGGTGAGACTACTGTTGCATTATCTGTTTTATCATGAGTAGTTAATCACTTTTTCCTTACCTTATAAACTGAAGTTTTGAAAAATTCGCTTCCTTAATTTTTAACAGGAATTATTTTTCAGCCTTCAGTGGTTCTCAATGCTGTAGAAGAAGTCAAAAAGAGCAAAAACACGAGACGGAACAAAAGAAAGTTAAGCAATTCTGAAATTTCGGATACTGACAATATAATCAAACCGTCCACTGGGATATCAAATGGAAGGTGTTTTTTTGGGATAAAAATGCATTTTTATATTTTACTGTTTCCTGACATAATCTCCATTTTTGAACAGCAGCTTAATTACTTCTAGTCCATTAAATGGGTTCGTTAATGTTAACGGTACTGGAAATGAAATACGAAGGAAACGTGATAGTACTGGAAGTGGTAAAGAAAGTTGCGCGTCTTTTGCGGTTACTTCCACCGTTGCACCGGTTGATGTTTTAGAGGGCCGTAAATTTGCTCTTAAAAAACTGCAAGAAAAACTGGAGCAATTTAAAGGTAAGTTTCCATGTCTGGGTAAGCTGGTTATTAGTTTTCAGCAGCATCATATCCCTTAAATGATTTATTATTGATGAATTGTTTTCTTTTTGTAACTTCTACATTATCGTAACTAAGAGCATGATTTATTTGTATAAAGTGTATTTCTTTTTTAGTAGTATATTTCTTCTTTTTTTAGCAAAAAGACGGGGTAAGTTGACAGCATATCAGTATGAAGAAAAACGAAAGCTAAAACGACGCATGAGCAAACTGAAAATGAAGGAAAGAAAGACCATGGCTAAACAGCAGATAAAGAATTCGAAGTATGTTTTACGTGGCTTTTTTTTCGGAAGCATAAATAAATTTGCTTTGCAATTCTTTGGGACTTGATCTTACAAATTCCCGCAGCTTCAAATTAGCTTGATTTTAAAACTTAGTCTTTTTCTGTTCTGCTTGGGTTTTAGTTCTGTAGGGCATGTTTCCAATTTTTATTCATTTAAATCACAAGGAATTTCAGACTCCCGGTGAACGAGGCAGTGCCAAACAAGCGCTCTAAATTGGAAGCTGAAGTGGAACCAAGAGAAATGCAAAACAAAGATAATGGATTGATTTTCTCGAAATTTGATTTCATTGTAAGGGATGAAAAAAAAGTAAGATAACCAATTAACAATCGTCTTTATGAGAGTCTTATGTATACTAAAAGCGTTAGCAGTCTTTGTTTAGAAAGAAACAAAGAAGGACAAACGAGACAAATTCATCGGTAAAGACTATAAACGATTGCTTGAAAAAGCAGAGCACAGAGAAGAAAAGTTGGAACAAATAAGGACGAAGAATCCTGAAAAGGCTTTGAAAATTGAAAAAAATATCCAGTGGAAGAGAGCGCTAAGCCGTGCGGAAGGACAAAAAGTTAAGGTGAAATTTTAATAGAAAATTATAAATTTGTTTTATCGAGATCGTTATTTTTTCAAGTTTCTGAAAAATGGAATGTTTTTTATAAGGCTGATTTAAATACCTGTAATGGTTTTGTTTGTAGGATAATCCAGAGCTGTTAAAAAAAAGTTTAAAAAAGAAGGAAAAGATAAAGGAATGGAGGAAGAAAAAGTGGGCAGATCGTGTCGAACATACTCTGCAGATGCAAGCCCGAAAACAAGAGAAACGGTCAGCAAATATCCAGGCTCGAAAAGATATCGTTAAGAAAAGAAAGATGCAAAAAGCTCGAAAAAAGGGAAGAGTGCTGTGATGATTTCATCAATTTTTGTTTCTAATATCATCAACTTCAGTTTGTCCAGAAAATTTCTTTTTGTTAGCGATCGTTCCTGAAAATATTTTTACGGAGATATTTGAAGAATGCAGTTATAAAAAAAATCGTATTCTGCTCAAATTGATTGGGAGCGTAATATTTTTTAGTTTTCTCTATCCCTCAGATGAATTTTTCGGGATTGTCTATCATCCTTCTATATTTGAAGCTGTGAATACAAAAATAAAATGAATGTTTGAAAATATCGTGAGTTGTATCGTTTGCAGAGTTTATGCTTTGGAAAGTTTTTCACTGCCAATTTTCCTAACTTTCCCAACGTTTTGTTCCTTTTTGTTATAGGTATTAAAGCAGTGAATTCAAAGGCAGTACGTTCTAATAGTGGAAGACTGAGATGAAAGTGAAATTATAACCTCAGTTCTCAGCAAGTAGAAGCGAATTTTCTTGTGTTTCTTCAGCAGAAATTCTGTTTGAAAATAATTTTCGGTCCCATGAAACGATTAACGTTTTATGTTGTTTATTACAACCAACAAAAAAAAAAAAAAGTGCAATAACCTACGAATCAATATTGACGGAGGGAAAGTTGTGACGGGGATAAATACAACTTTTTTTGTGTTTTCGCAGCATTGTATTTTATTGGCTTCCAGAAGGGGGTGCTTCTCGTTGCCGTACTATAGGTCGTGATGTAGCATTGAAATTGAAATGTAGATGGGAATAATCAGGTTGGAAATAAAAAAAAAAAAGGAATTCAGCAGGAATCGCTTTTCCTTTGCAATGCCCATTCTATGGTATTATCGCACCACTTTGACAGAATACGTAACATTTTCAAATGTTCAAGTAATTTCTGTGAAGATGATCTTCAGGACAACGATGAAGTTAACACTTTCATATTTGTTACTAATATTAACGATAAACGAAGTGTTACCTTACGACACATTGTTACCGGATATTGGGATACTAAAAGAGGACATGCTACAGGCAAAAAGGAAAAATCTACACCGTATCAAACGGGTAGGTTGTCCGGTTGGGTTAAGCAGGAAGTAATAACTCAATTGAGCAATCAATACTTCTTTCTAAGTCTTCACAGCAATGACATTTTGTATAAAGAGGGAGCCATCAGAAGCAGCTTTTGATGTAGTCGAATTCACTTGCAATTATATTTCTTAAAGCTGTTAAAAGCTTTGGACTAACATTTCTGGATGAGAAATGAGTAATGAATTTTTCCTTGAGATACACTCTCGATCTCGAGCATATCTTGATAATTTGAAATATAACAATTCCTTCCTGGAGAAGTTAACTATCTAAAATTATGATTAGCTTTGGAAGCCAAACAACAGTAATATCTGATTTGTTCCTTTTTACAGGCTCCAGGTGGTTATCGTGGCTATAGCGATTCGCATTTTTATGGAATACAATCAAAAATAAACAATCAGTTTGCAGAATTCGTAATGCAAGCGGCGACATTCGCAACGAATGTACAACGTGATCGAACTTTTTACTACAATGTCGCGAAAACTTGCAAACTTTTGCGTCGTCGTATTATGTAAGCTTCAGATAAAATGTTCAAGAACTCGTGAGCAAAGATTCTTGACATTTATCAAATATCACTTCTAAGACCGCGGTAAAGTAGTCAGTTTGCAGTGACTTCCATTTTTTAATCTATATGGGAGCAGTTGTTATACCATCTACGCTTGGTCTTGTCATGGCAATTTTTGTTTGGCGTTCACTTGTACGACAGATTGATGGTATCATCAAGGTAAAACTTTATAGAATATTATTAGACTATTTAAAAATTTTACCAGAATGTATTTGGCCAGCGATGTTTAAATAAAAGAACCTTGAATGTACTGATATTTCTTAAATCATGTAAAAATATCAAATCTGACCTTCTGAAATGAAACCACTTTCAAAACATCCTTCGCAGTATGCCCATGATCGTCGAAGATCTTGTAAACTTTGAGATATTAATAATCTTTTAGGCACCTCCCGACGGATCGGTTTTACCTCCACTTGCGAATAAGCCGCCAGGCTTTTATGTGCCATTACACCGGCGTCCAATAATTTATCTACAACTTATAAAGGAGAAATGCTTCGGAAAGAAGGGCGCATATGTAAGTTACCACAACTTTCCTTATTATTTCTTTTTCGAAAAAATGTGTGTGTTCATGTGTAGTAAATAAGTAAAGCATATCTCTGTAAATGTATCAGCTAGCCTTCTGTTATTAAATTTCGGTTTAAGCCACAAAAGACTTAAAAGCTGAAAGTTTAAAAAAAAATTTAAACATGGATGGAAGCACTTGTTTCAAATACTTTCATACTTGTAAGCATATTTTTTGCATCGATTTTGTTCCAGCAAGAAAATATCCTACGACGACGGAAAAAAGCAATTACATAAGTGAAAGGGAAATTAAACTAAATGATTATCAGAGAGCTCTAATGAAACGTACCATTCAAAACAAAATTAAAAACTAACGCTATTATGAATAAGAATGTTTTTGTTACCGCAAGTAAGGCGCCAAGTAACGGCGCTAACCTGATGTCACATTTTTTACCTCATCATAAAGATTTGAGGGCCTTGACATTTGGTCTTTGTGTTTTCTGATTATGAAATGGAGAAGACGCCTTTATTGCCTTTCGTTGTGTTTCCATATTTTCAAATTGAAACAGCTTGTTTAATGGCAATCAATTATGTTTAGCCATACAACCATGATAATTCAAATTGTAAAATTACGATGATCTATGAAGTAAAGGAACACTTATTATTGATATTTTTTAATAATACTGATGAGTAACGATAAACTTATTCAAGAAGAATGAAAAAACATATTAGTAATCTGAAACAACCAACCATAAAGAATCTACTAATAATCTAAAATTTTAATGTAAAATCGATTAGCAGATGAATTTACTCGAAATTCAGTTTAAACAAAAAATTCCTCGTTCAAAATATGGAATGGAAAGATAAAAGTTTTGTACGATCGATAACTGAAATAATACTTGGCAAAGGACAATTAAAATAATGTTTCGCTCAGGACAAACTTCTCATTTCCTTTCAAAGTTAAAAAAAAAAAAAAAATTATGAATTAAGAATTCAACTAGAAGTCAAAAATGAAAGCGCTTAAGAAACATTTGTTTGAAAAACTCATATACTTCAAAATCCCGAATTCATGACTGACAGTATTATTACGTGTTTTTCTGGTACTAGCATTTTTATTAAACTTGCAGAAAATAATTTCACGCACCTTGAAAAGTCAGATCACAGTGTAATGAAATGAAGGATGAAGTTTCAGTATAATTGCAACATTTTTGGCCAAAAATAATCAATTGATCTTGCTGTTGGTCCATTTAAGACAAATTTAATTTAAAATTTCAGAAGTTATCAGCTTAAACACTAAACTGACCACGATGGCGACTGCCGGGTAGCGAAATAACTTTTATCAATAAACAGTAATTCGAGTGAACAAATCCATTAGCCACTACTCTAGAGTATTTTAACAAGTGAAGTTTCCAGATTAAAAATCATATTCAGAAACAGCAATAAAAACGATGAAATTATTCAGTAATTTGGTTTGTTTGTAAGGCACTTCTGAGATGGTTCGTATGACAAGTTTGTATTTCCCTGATCTAGGCGAACCTTCTGCAGTCTGCAACGTCCCTTGACCATTTTTTATCTAAATTTAGCAAATTTTACAATTCTGCTTAGAAACCTTTAGGAAAATAACCATGAAGTTGCTCAGGTAACGATGATCTAACTGAACAAGTCACTCAACTTCATAGCACTTTAAGGTTGACTAGCTCCTTCTTAGATGAGCTAATCCACTTGGAAATCAGGGGAATAAACTACTTAAAACTTCGAATAATAATTCTACGATCAAATATTCTATGGTTTCAGCTGTAGTTGCAAATTCGCTTACTTTAAAAGTAAAAGGAATATGTTTAGAGAATTTCGGATCTGATTTTATAAAGAACCGCGTTTGATGAAGCACCCGTGATCGGTGGTCGTGAACTGCCAGACGAAGCAGCGGAGTAGCTGGTGGTACTGTTCGAGGTACTGATACCATATATATCCGTATAGGTGAGTTAGAACAATTCTGACAGTCCGATACGCATTTTCTGAAACAGTTTCATCTGACTATTTCTCAGGCAGTAAAAATGTGGCAAGAAAAGTAAGCAACAGATAAATAAAGGTCCCGTTCCTTTGAAATATGCGATTAATTGGGTTTGTAATTTTAGTAAACTAATTTTCAATATTTTCTAGAACAAAAAAAGGATGAAAATTTCATTACTGATCTTCTAAGTGATAATCAGCTGGACATGGTGTTGTAAGGCATTCATAGCTTCCTAGCTGATTAAAACATAGTTCATTTTCGGAGCATGGATCATACAAGCATTCATTTATATCTGTAAAATAAGGCAAGTAGAAATTCAAAATATTTTGATATAGCACTGCAATCAGATTTTACTATAATCTTCTGAGAGTTTTCATGAATAAGGTGGTTTTGAACTATAATAAATAGGACTAAGAAAGCGGCAGAAAAAAACTAAGATACTATTGGAGCTTTAAGGATGACAAAAGTTAAGTCATATTTGAATCAATCTCCTAAAACAGATCATCAGATTGCAGTAGTGAATCCATAGTTGCAGAGAGACGATCAATTAAAAGGATCTATATTTTTTTTTAATCACTTCTATTTTATTAAGAATGAACATCTGGCAAGGTGAAGTACTGATTGTATGATTAATATTACAAAAATTCAATACAGAAGCAAATGGAGAAATATAAAGAAACAAAAAAAATCAAGTTCTATTAAAAACAAGTGATGAAGCCAAATAATGATTGGTATTACAAAAAAATTCAAATTTTATTAGAGAACTTACCGATACAAGCATTATGCTCAAGTGTATAACCCTGTGGGCACAAACATTTATAACTGCCTTCAACATTTTCACATTCATATATACAAGGCAAATCAAATATACACTCGTTAATATCTTAAAATGATAAATATGAAATGCTCTCCAAGCAATACTTCTTTAATCGCTTCATACTTACAACAAACATATTCGTCCAGATTTTTTCCAAACGATGATATTAAGAACAGGAAAAATTAAACTGTTTTTAACACGACTGATGACCAATATTATCTGTATTGGCGCAACTCCTGTTGCAGTAAACAGAGTTCAAATTAGCACAATGCTTCTATTGAATTAAAATTATTAGTTACCTTGACATGTTCCATCGACACGATAGTATCCTGGTGCACACGTGCTCCAGTTTTCATCGAATTTAATTAATTTTAGATCCGTTAGATTTCCTTGAGACTCTACAATAAAGTCCAAACAAGAAAAAAATCAATGCATTACAATCTTATTATATATAGCATTATTATTCCTTTTCTAGAATTGAGAGATAACATACCTTCACATTGACCATTATTGTTCACTGGAAAGCCTGTTGGACAAATGCAACTATATGAACCTAAATGGTTCAAACATTTCAAATTACCACACAACGACTTTGCACACTCATCGACATCTGGAAATTTACCACAGTCATACAAATTGCTCGATCATAACGGAATTAGGTAGCCTAGTGTCTTGATACGAACATCGATCAAATTACTGGAAAATTTACTTCATCACACAAAGTCAAACAAGATTATGTTTCCGGAGTTTTTCCATGCTCGAAAATGTACACCAATAATATTTTGACATAAAAGCGAAATATTTAGATTTCAGGGCAACAATAACAAGTTAAAAATCTCATTACTGGAAACTGTATTTCGATTTATACCCATAGGCTACTGTTAAAACTACTTGGTTAACAACTGATATGATTATTCAAACTATTCACCTTTGCATCGACCATTTAAATCTCGAATATAGCCTTTGGCACATAATGATGTCTCACACAAGAAGGAACCTGAAAGTTTTAGACTTACACTCAGAGACTGTCACATCGCTTGCTTCTAGTTTCATCAGTTCCTCTTCAAGACTGTAAAAGCATGTCTGAACTTGGGAAATTCAATTTTCAAAAAACAACTAAGATACACCTGGTATATTCATGCAGAGTGCACCGTCGCTACAATTATGCATACCAAGAGTACATTCATTAATATCTTCACAGTCCCCCTGCGCACCTACTTTGAAACCTGGTGGACAAGTGCGCTCACACACATAGTCACCAACGGTATTAACACAATGTGCCTTTTCGTGGCACATTTTCTGAGCAGATTCACATTCATTTATATCTAAAATAATATGAATTTATATTATATCAGCTGCAAAAGTCTACATTAAGTGGATCTCTCACATCTTAATGAGTCTCTCAATGCTTCAAATTTCTTAGAAAATTAAAACAAGTAAAATAATTGAATTTTAAAAACTAACCAGCACATAAGCCATCTTTCGTATGATATCCATCTGGACAAATCTTTTGAACTGATTCAGTGCTAACCATGACGTTCAATTTAGTATCACCAACCATTGTTTTTCGAAATGCAAATTTAAAAGTCACAGATCTGCCCAAACCGATATCCATTCCTTTCGATGCATCATAAACAATGCTCTCATTCCATCTTAGCAAATGACAATAAAACAAAAGTGAACATTTATTTAAAACAAAGCACAATCTCAAAACTGATGTTTCTATAGAAGCTTATTCATATTATTATGAATGTCTGTCTATTTTTCTTTTATTTCTTAGCGCTTTCTTCCTCCTCTTCTTCCCATTATCCTCCAACTTTCTTGATTTTATTTTTATACATGAAAATTTAATACGTAATATTCTAAAGCTATCATTTAGCAAGGAACTAATTTCCTTCACATCTCCAACTCAAACATATGTATAGTGTCTTTGGAAACCCAACTCACTGGAACGATATGTTTGCTTGATTGCCAATACGTAGAATTGCAAATCCTCTGCCACGTATTATACCTGGTTCCTGTTCAACCAGCTGCTCTTTAGCCTGATCAACCCAAATGTAACTCTAAAATTCAGAACTTAAGAATTATGAATTATAATAGGTATAACGATATTTGGTGCGAATTTCCAGGGATCCACTGAAACAATTGCAATATCTCTACTTCCGATATTTCATTTTTAAAAACCCAACAGGTATGATCTTGTTCATAAATCAGCTTCATATCCTAGCCCAGGACAATTTTTAAACTTTGAGTTTAAGCTCCGAGTGGAAACTACAATAAGGTTATTTGAAAAAGCCATTACCTCATCCTCAATATACGGCAATTTTCCATCAAAAACCACTTCAAATTGGGCATATTCACCGTCTAATCCACGTCCTTTTTGGTAAACCCGCATAGTTTCACCGGTTTCAAAGCGGTAATCGATTACGCGATGGAATTCTACACTGGCAAACGAATTTTCCTGTTCCGGATTAAAAGCTAATTGGGGAGAAGCCGTTATCATGTAGCCAAGCAACGTTTTCGTTATAGCCCCTAAAATCGGAAAAAAACTTTGTCTCGAAATCGAGCTCAATATCTGCTCAATTAATGCAAACTTTTCTCAAGTCTTTTCCACTTTGACTAGGATTTTGATTCAATTAAAATTATGCTTCTCACATAACTTTTCTCCACTGAGGGGCTGCTACATACAATAGCTCGGTATATTAAATTACCATTTATGTGTAAAATCTGCTTGGGAAATCACCAACCTTGATTGCCAAATATGCCGTTCATATTCACTGTAACTATATTAGCGTTCATTTTTGGCTGGATACTCATAAAGGCTATTTCACGTTTAAGTTTGTAATTATTCACGACTCCTTTAATTTTGTTAATTACACCAGCCAGGCCACCTAAAGAAAAGTTTCTCAATTTTGAAAATTATGGTTCAAAGATTCAGGAAAGGCCAGAATCAAATTCGAGGCCAGCGTTTGCTTTACTTATAAGTGAAAATATTTCATCAGTTATATAAAAACCAAGTACCTCGCAAAACAATTTAACGTTTTTCCATCAACAATAATAACGTGAGATACAAAAATACTGATATATACATTCAGAAGTATAATCTTACTTCTTACAATCACTTTTGCGTCGTCATATGACTTGCCATATCGGTTCGACGCAACGCATTTAAATACAGCACGATCAGAAAGCAACAACTGTCTTATATAAAGTGAATTATTGGCCTGAAGTTTGTTAAAAGTTTTTGTTAAGCAAGTTTAAGATGTGAAATTTGAATAAATCTTTGTAGATTTCATTATAATATTGCATACATTAGTCACATCTGGAAAAGGCAATTAGATGTGATTTTAGCATATTTACGTTTGGTGTGGAAACTGAAAAAAAAATCTCTCATATTTTAATTTTTGTAAAATCTAAATTTTGAAAATCTTAGTTTGAAGAATTAAAAATGTACGAGCACTCTTATTCTGCTGTCATTCTTCAATTTTACATCATTTTTTGTCCATTGAATCACTGCTGTCAGATTAGATGCCGATTTGCAGTTCAGGATCAACGGTTCTCCCAAATTAACCACTGTTTGTTTTGGGGAAACCTCAGCAAGTGGTACTTCTTCCAACACTTCCAGGAAACTTATTGCAATTGCTTGCTTGCGGTTTGTTCCATAACACTGGTAGCCAAGTAAGTGTGTCTAAAAGAATATTTACTAATTTGAGTACTTAATTCGTAAATAGCAGCAATACTCTGTATAATCCAGAACATCGTAATTCGAAAATACCACACTTAGTTAATCCTTCAACTATATACTATTAGTTAACATACGTCTGTTTAGTTCAAATTGGAATTTTTCTTTTTTTTTTTTTTTTGCAAAACTATGAAAACCCTCATGGATCCTTATTTGTACTCGAGAAATCCTCCCAGAGAGTTCTTCAAATCTTTAGTAATTGGAATTCAGAATTACCAAGTTGTTTGCTGTAACATCATAAACAACAAGCGAACCATTGCGCAAAACGTTTATAGCACCAGTAGAACTGTTCAACAGCGTGCCAAAAAATTTCCAAACAACATTTTCTTTCAGAAGTGTATTTTTGGACATGCAGTTTAGAATTGCAACTGAACGTTTTTGAGCCTTAAGTTTTAATCGAAACTTAAATTTGTTAATTGAAAAAGTTCCCTATGACAATTAAAAAAGAAGTCAAAAGAAAATCTGAAGTTTCTAAAGAGTGGCTTCAAGAGCTAAATAACCCAGAAAATTATTCGCCTTTTCATTTAACGTTGAAGTTAACAATTTCCTTGAATTATTAACGGAAAAGGAAAGCTTGTTTTTTTATGTAATTAAGTAGATTATCATGATTAGTTTATGGGACGATTCTTCTGTCAATTTACTCACCTTTTCTATAGTTTTGTCTAAAAATAAGGTAGCAATACTAGTAACAGCACCAGCAGTATTCTGTGCCAAACAAATATAGTTGCCTAAATCACTATCACTTTCAACCTTCACGCGCAATATTGAGTGACCATCGGATGGCTGCAACGTACTTGTTAAGAAGGCTCCGTTTCGAATCCAAATAATATATGGCATGGGATGACCGATAGCACTGAAAATATTCTTCCCTGTTATTTTCTAACTTCTCTCATTGTTGTTCAACTTCTTTTTAATGCTATATTACACCAAATTCAGCCAGAGATATTCCCTTTTGTAGGCTGTATTTTCTTATATTTTTCATTTTTTTATTCACACATATTCCATAGCCAAAGTATAAATTTATTTTAGAAATAACCTGCAGTGAAGGTTCGCAACGGTTCCTGGTAGAACTTTTTGTGTTTTTGGTGATCGTGTGAATCGGGGAACACTTACTGGAGTACGGCGTGGACCACGAGATTCAGGCAAACAGCGTATGAGTATTCCATTAGTTCCATTTTGTGGAAGATCCTGGAAATTACAGAAGTTAAAAGGGATAAATTCTCCAAATGATTCCTCAATAAAATCTGATTGGTAATCAAACATGAACGATTTAAAGCAAAATTTTTTTAAACGATTACTTACGTTGTAAGTGAAAACGACTTTCGTTACGTCAATTTGGTTTTACATTTTACATAGACCATAATAAACGGTACTTGCAAATCTTGCTTCCACGGTAACAAACTGTCGCCACCTTCGGGAACGTCACCACGTGCTGGCACATACGTCGTTTTGATGGGTTGTCCAGATTCATCGCATTCTACCCAAATTACTTTGTAATCTTTTTTTAAATCTAAAAAGAAGGAGAGATTATGGCAGCTATTTTGACAATTAAGTTGGGGTTCTAAAGCGATATTTTATCAAACCCTCTCAATACCACCATGTAGAATTTATTTATCCCTTGTAAATACCGAACTGCATTCTTCGACTGTTTATTCTTACAGCAAAACTGAAAGTATTTTTTAAGACTTTCTTAAAAAAACATTTCCAGTAAATTAATGCTACTGAACTAAATTAAAATTAAAAGGTTCAGTTAAACTTTAATTTCAATTTAACTGAACCTTTAACGGAAAGTCGTCTTGACCCGATTGCTTGACCAGCATTACTTTTCGCAACACAATGATAAAAGCCATCATCTTCTGACATCACATTTTTGATATGCAACGCTGTTCCATAAATTTGATATCCTGAAATTTTTGAACTTTACGAAAACTCTTCAAAGTATTTAAACCATTTATGATTCAAACACTTCAAAAATCATAAAAAGAAAAACATTTAAATACTAGGAAGATCTCACTCTTTTCACCACCAACAATGTCAATGTTTGGCATTTTAACCCAGGAAACAACAGGCTCTGGCACTCCCGTTGTATTGCATGTTAATATCACGGTCTCGCCGGTATTCGCCGTCATGTTCAATCGTTCCGGATGGATTTCAGGTGGAACTGTAATGGTTTATACTAGAGATTCATTTCTATTGCATTTATCAGAAATCCAGAAGAATAGCTCTATCACTCACTCAGAACAACTAAATCAACATCCTTATAGCTAGTTCCAGCCCAGTTCTCTGCTTTGCATGTGTAAACACCAGCATCTCGACTTGATACATTCGGGAAGAAGGCGGTTGATTTCAGCATTTCCATATGATCATTCAGAGCTGCTGTAATGCAAAGTTTTAATGATTAATTTCAATATTAAATAATAATATAGAGTTATTATCTACCCAGTAACAAGACTGATAACAGCATTCTAATAATATGATATCAACAAACTTTGAGGCAAAGCCTTGTCGTCTTTTAACCATGTAACATGTGGTTTTGGTATACCAACTGCTTCACACCACAGCTCAGCTGGCTGACCACTTTTTACGACAATTCTTCGCGGTTTTTCAGTTATTCGCGGAGGAACTAAATTTTCATTTTAGTATAACTGTCAGCGCACCTATTCCTAACTTTTTTATTCAATAGCAAACTCAACTTCTAACTGCTTTAAATTAGTTTAGAAACTTTGATGCGTCAAACTTTATATTTCGTGAAAATGATTAAACAGATTTCGATAATTAAAATTAGAAGAAATTTCACTAATTTTTTTAAAAACTGACCACCAACATAAAGCTGTTGTTTTTGTGTAGCATTACCAGCTGGATTAACAGCAACACAACTGTACATGCCTTCATCATGTAGTTTAGACTGATGTATTTTCAGCTGTGTTCGATCGGGACTTAATTCAACATTTGGCTTTAATGTCAATGGTTCACCATCCTGAAGCGTTTGTATTTTTTGCAATGACTGAATGTTTCCTTTGCTGCAGAATTTAAAAAACAAAATATTTTCTAACACTCTGAACAAAAGATAACATTGCTTGAAAGATAACTTGTATCGCTACTCTGTG